>JAJMJJ010000028.1:0-80784 GCA_030568955.1 Geotrichum siamense (nom. inval.) | reverse complement strand
AAGTAAGCACAAAAGTATATAGTACGTACCTATTTAAAATGTAAAGTATTTTATAGTGAATAGTATATGTTTTTCTTAACAGATAATATTTGCATCATGTTGTTCTTCGCTAAAAATATCGGCATCAAGTCTTAGCAATCGCTATGGTTCCACATCCAGCTCTGCTACCAGCATTACCAGTTTTTATCGATTCAGCATCTCCACCTTTACCAAGATCATCTGTCCCATTATGTACCACAATCCCTCTACCAATTACACTATTTGCACCATACAAGGTAACATACTTATCAGTTCGCCAACCAATCGAAACGCCATTACAGTTAGTTGGAATATTTCCCAAATCTCCATAATGACGTTCAATGTCTTCTGGAGCACCATGATTCTTTCCTTCTGGATTCAAATGGGCACCAGCTGAAATGCAACCTTCAGGTCCAATACCAAATTCATGAACATGGAAACCTTTCCAAGAGTTTGGAGTTTGTCCTGTTATGTGCCAGCTAATATTGGTAAAAGAATTGGAGTCATATTGATCGAACCAAACAGATCCTTTGACTGCAAGTGACCCAGTAACTAATGCAACTATTGAGACGTTAGTATTTACACATATTGTTTCACAAAAATATGCCCAACTACCCTACTTACCGGCTCTCATTGTGATATTGAACGATAAAATATATGTATGTGTCAGCAATTAGATGTTTCCTCACAATTATTAAATTTAAGCAAAATTTGATACATTATATACCAATATATTTAATATAAATGCGATTGAACAAATTGAATATTATTATTTGCTACATACTCACTTGGAACCAATTCCATGCCGTTAGCGTTCATATTTGAGGGGATATTTTTATATTTTTCGCTAAAAATTTTGATACATATTGTACTTTTCCTATCTTCTATCTCATTTCCAAGGTATGTATGGATGGCAGTTGTTAGTCTTTAAAAAAGATAATATTTCATTACAAACAAACGTTAGATAGGGTGAAGACAAAACATTGCAATAAGTAAAGTTATTAGTAGTGAACAACTTAAGCTGCATTAAAAACACTCTCCATTTTAATGCGGAACATCATTAGATTTATAAAAGATACATAGTAGATACTGTATATTATAGTTTTAATACGTCAAAAATTAATTAATCACATCGTTTGGCAATTTGAATACTAATTGAATATTACTACGTTCTATAGTGTTGTTCGATGTCTTTCGTTTTTTATCCCTTTAGCACGTATGTAACTACATATATTTAATTTTAAGGAATATAAATCCTTAAATTCCTTAAATTCCTTAAATTCCTTAAATTCCTTAAATTCCTTATGTTATGAAAATTGTCGACGACGGGTATTGAATAAAATTTATTGTCAAGCGACTAGGTTATTTTCCTGATGGAAATATCAATAAATTTGAAAGATACCATGTAAGTGTAGTTGAACAGATATTGACGAGACTACATGATGTAGAGCATTTTTATTTACAAACGTGGTATTTTTTGTTTACATGTTGATACTGCTTTCATAATGGATATATCAATCATTGATTCCTCCTAACTCTAAGTTTTGGTCTTCTAACATGTCTACATACCTTTCACTGTTGGTAATTTAGAGTCAAATTATCATTTGTCCTATTTCAGTAATAATAAATCTCTAATTATATTTTTAGATATGCTATATGTCCAATTTACCAGATCAATTGACAATCTCTAGAAAGCAGGTGGTAAAAGAAGTGACCAGTATGTAACGGGACATGTTGTGCGGAATAGGCACTACTGTAAGCATCTACCTGTGAAAGAAAGGTGATAACATAAAATTTCTACAATTTTGGTTTATCTCATGATTTACCAGGTTAACACACCACATAGGCAAGCTCTTCTGTTATTGCAGCATGAGCATGTCGGACTGTTTGCAATCAACATCTGTAGACCAAATTTTCTTGACAGAAATCTCCCAACTAGGAAATATGTAAACAAAACCAACCACATTTAAGATTTTCAAGAAGGCATTTTAAAGGCAGAGAAAAAATAAAAGATGGAAAACAACTTTCGAATTCTTTTCTAAACAACAAATCTTCGCTTAAGAACCAGCCAACCAGTCAAAATTATTCAGGGTCTAATTTTTACGACGCGGTGGATAATATTTATTTTTTCGACACCACCCCAGTTTTTATGAGACAATAGGGTCAACGATACGCCACTAATAACAACTTAATCTTAAGCAGATTGATTCTTTCTTTGTTCATTTAACGACATTTTACTCGTACACAGAGCATCATTCACTTGGAACCAGATATTGCTCGACAATTTAATACGCATAACCTTCTGGTATTTAGATTTTTCTATTTCATTTGCATCAAGCTATGGCGGGGCAGTATAATTTTACCTACGATCAACAAGACCTGGAGTATCGACAACCTGCGTCTCGAAACTCCTACCCTGTGACAACTACAAGGACCACAATCCCTGCGCATGAACAACATGACAATTACAACCAGCTGTCAGCTAATCATCAGAGTCACCAATCTACAGGAAAGCTTGAATATAGTTCACAGCTAAACTCACTTCCGCCGACCCATCCCAATTCTGCACAATACACTGTTCCAAATAATAACGTCAGGTATGTATACATCTTCTTTTCCCTCTTTCCCTCTACTCCGTCCCATATTCCATTTTTTTCTGTTTGGTGATGATTTCATATTTTAAGACCTTGATTAACAGAAACAAATCTAGATCGCAGCGTGATATCAACGAGCATATAGAGTCCGGAAAATCTGTTCAGTATAAAAAAATTGTTGTCAATGCATCTACTAAAACCATGGTCCCTTCTTTCCGCCTTGCAAACTCAAAATTTCATACATCTGATATGTCTGTGTCGTCTGTTCCAGGTTGTATAAACTATCACGGTACTCAGAACACGCCATTTAAAGTCAGAACGCATATTTCACCCCCACCTCCTCCGAAAACAATGTTAGAACAGTTTGAACGTCGTTCTACATTGCATCCGCAGGGTCCACGCCTTCCCCCTTCTAACTCAGGATTTAGACAAAGATACTCTTCGGATGTAACGCCAAAAACATCCAGTTCCTCCAATAATTCACATAGTAGCAATAGCATCTCTGCATCTCAATCACACCAATTCATATCTAGTTCTCAGTTTAATCCGTCACAACAAACCAATGTATCTCAGCTACGGAATAGCATGCATAGTAACAGCAGCATAGATAGTATGGGTAGTTACAATCAACTTAATATCACATCCAACGCTCCGGATCCTCATAGACAAACTACTTTTCTTAATGCTGATGACATTGAAGATCCATATAACCACCAAACATATGATCATTCTCATACCAAAGAAGTACGAACTCCCTACGACGTATATACGGGAGGAAAAGAAAATTCCTTGAGTCCTGCATTAAATAGAGCTTCTACTGGAGATTCTTACTATTTATCTGCCACTCCTATAAGTCCTGACGCCTCTTCAATGAGTTCTGGAATTCATAGCAGATCTACAAACACTCAGTATTCGTCAGATTCATATGATGATGATGGATCTTCACTGAGGCACTCACATGGATCAACTTTTGCTAATGAACATGATAGTTTTGATCAGCATTATAATCGTTATTCAGAAAGAACATATCACGAGGATACTTCTGACGGTCCATATTATCAGAACGTACCACAACCACAGGACAATCCCTATGACCAAGCCGATGACTATGATGCGTATGACCTAAATAATTCTTCACGACCCTCTAAAGACCACTATACTACCTCACCTAAATTCACAAACCCTTTCACGCTCCCAGATACTCAGAATGATATTTATGAACCTCCACAAAAGATCTTTAATCCTTATGAAATTAGTAACTTGCAACGGCCTCCTGCTCCTGTTCGAGCTGATTCTGATAGTATTACTTCTTCTGAAACTCTAACAGGTAGAGTTCCTCGATCTCAATCCACCTTATTATATGAAGCAAGACTCAGTTTACCATCGAGATCTTACACTATGGGAACGAGATCTCTATCTGGTTCAGGTCAAACGTCAACATCAGCAAGGAGCTCTAGTTTTTCTACTACTGATGATTCTCTCATGTTACGGTTGGATCTCCCTATGATTCCAGATAGTAATATCCAATTTGATGCATCTAAATTATCAAGCAAAGATTTTGAACAGTGTAAAACACCTTGGCTAATCAGTTCGTTGGCAAGTTGGATTTCTACCTTTGCTTCTAAACGTAATGTGACTTTTGAAGAGTTGTCAGAGGCTCTGATAGGATTATTTAGGCATACAATACCAGTATTAGGATGGGTGGCTGCAGAAAGAGTAACTGTACCTTTATTGGAAACTCTCACTCATCAAAATTTTTTGTCTATCAATGATGAAACTGGTATGATTGTCGTCAACTCCAATATTTTTCCAAGTGGTGTTTTACCAACTTTAACGGGAGTTGGATGTTATTCAACCAAAGCCCACGACTATGATGACACCTCATATTGCAATAATTACCGTTGTTATTCATCCAGATGTTGGAGATCTTTACCGTATAAAGCAGTTCTTCCTGAGATGGAGAAAGCTTTGCGCATGGACGATTCAGACAGACTCAATTGGGCTAAAATTTGGGGATTAAATGATGAAGACCTCAGTAAACTGGATACGAAACTAATTGAACGTCAGTCTGCTATTCATGAGTTAATAGCAACCGAAGAAACATATCTGAGAGGTTTAAAAGTTTTTCTATCTGTTTTTGGTGAATCCTTGCACAGAATACGCCCCGCAATTGTTCCACAACAGAGTAAGTTTTGGAATAACACTTTTGGCTGTATCCAGGGATTAATTGATTGTAATGGAGCTCAATTTCTCAGTCATCTTAAGGCTAGACAAAGTCAGCAAGGCCCTTATATTGAATCAATAGCAGATCTCATTCTCAATTGGCTGAAAGTTGCAAAAGAACCTTATATTAATCGTGCTAAGACTTATTCATTTTCATATCGTGTTGTGGCTGCGGAAAAAAGTAAAAATATTGTGTTTAGGCAATGGCTCGATGATGTGGAACATGATCCTAGAGTCGGTAGACAACAAAAATTTGATTTTTTGATGTCTAGTCCTTTTACTAGACTTTGCCGTTATAATCTATTGTTTGGAAGGATTAAAGATAGCACGAATCCTGGGCATCCCGATTATCAACTTCTGGATCGTTGTATGGAAGAATGCAAAAATATAGTTTTGGAATACAATCAAATTCATGGTGAAGCTGAAGATCTTTCTAGTATTCTTACTCTAGATGAGAAGATTATTTTCAATAGTGAAGAAACCAGGGTTGATCTAAGATTAAGTGAGGGTCGTAGAAAGATAATTTATGAGAGTGATGTTTGGAGAAAAGGAGAACATGGTTATGATTATGTTGATACTCATATGATATTACTAGACCATTATCTCATTATGGCCAAGGTTCGTAAGGAACAAAGTGATAAATATTTGGTCTCTAAAAAAGTAAGTTGTTATTAAACGTTTAATCAGATATATACTAACTTTACGTGTAGCCTATTGCTATGGATCTGTTAATTGTTGAATCTGTCAATGATGAACCAATTGCCAAATCCAAAGCTAATCAAGTTGTTGGTGTTCTTGCTGGAAATAACGCCGATGCTCGACGTATGTCTCGACTTTACACCTCTAAGACTCCAGGAAATATGAAGAACGCTGAATCAACGGTTAAGACTCAACGGGCATTAGCATCAGAAAATTCCAATATGATTTTTCCAATCAAGATTCGTGACCAGGGATTAAATCGAAAAACGTATTATATTTACACCAACACTGAAGAAGAAAGAATTATATGGGTTGAAAAGATATTGGCTGCGAAGCAAGCATATTCATCATCCGTGTATGCATTGAATGCAGAACCTTTCCGTCTTCGAGTTATTGAAGATAAGTACTTTGGGTACGACTCTTCAGATGCCCCTAAGCTTCCAGTATATTCTCAAGCAACAGCTTTGGACAGAGCTATACAGGAGCATGAACAAAAACCTTCTCCAGTGTTAGGTACATACCTCAACTCTAAAGTTAACTGCACTGTCTCATTTTCGTTTGGTAACATGCAACTTACTATGGTAGGTTGTAACCATGGTTTGTATGTAAGAGATGAGAGCAAGCCTGTGTGGATGCAATGCTTAGATCTTGCTAAGATTACTCAAATTGATGTCAATATTGACTATGATTTGTTGTTGGTATTGAGTGATAAGACCTTGATATATTATAATCTTGATCAAGTCCTCTCAGCTGGGGTCTCAGAAGTTCCCGAAACAGTTAGGAAAAGTGGTAGAGAATCGAGTCTTACTGGATATGCGCTGTCCCGCAGTAAAGACGTTTCTTATTTTTCATTTGGGTATATGAATACTGGTTCCTCCGAGAAGCGACATTTGTTATTTTATAAAATTAAGGATCCCGATCAACCATTGAAGAAATCTAGTATAATTGAAGTTTTGGAGCCCATTAAAGAAAGAGGAAACCAAGGTAAACGCACCCAGCTTATATCAAAATCTTTGTCACAAGTCTCAGTTGAATATTTCAACCATGTGGAATCAGTTCTCATCCCCAGTGACATTAGTGGTATCACATTATTTACTAGCACTTTCTGCGTACATTCTTCTAAGGGTTTTGAGTTAATGTTACTCAATTACAAGTTTACCAGAGTTATACCTGATACTGCTTCAATAGTTACTGCAATTCAACGAGCTGCAACCCTTAATTTTTCTGGAACCACTCCTCAAGCTTCAGCGGAAAGTCTTAAACGTCAACTTGACAGTGCCAAACCAATTGGCAGTTTTATGTTAAGTGATAACCAAATTCTTCTGTGCTATGATTCTTTTGCGATATTTTGCGACAAATATGCTTGCATGTCTAGTCCTTTAGTTGTTTCTTTCTTATGTAAAATTCAACACGCTGTGGTTATGTATCCATATTTAGTAACTTTTACTTATGATTTGGTAGAAGTTCGGAAACTAGATGGGGAATGTCGATTAAAGCAAGTTATTACAGGCAAAGATATCAATCTCGTGAATAACCGTGATGGACAAGTTATGATTTCCATGGCACATCCTAAATACAACAATAAGCAATTGATTATGGAATTGATAAATAATGAATTTGTAGTCGAAGATGACAATTCTAGTTTGGCTGGATTATGAAAAATACGATATAGGTTAGGTAGATATTTATAATGTAGGATTTTGGGAGCTTGAATCTATTGAAATATATATATATTGTATTACTTAAATTAATATTTATTGATTTGTAAAATATGCTTCTCTTGTGTTCTGAAACAGAATTGAATAGATTTAATTGTTTGTAACCGTTACAACAATCTTAATGCCATGTTGCTGCAGGGTTTGTGCAAAAGATGTAATTATCACGTGAGAGTTAATTTAGTAATATCGATAACACAGTAATATTTCTTCTCAACATATCATTTTTTTATATAATTATAATAATAATATTCAAAACTCTTAACTTACCTAGTACTATTTTTCTTTTCTTCTTAATTTACACATAACATAATTAATTATTTGGCATACTTCATAAATCCGTTACATTTGAACTCTGACTTTGCATTTTGCATATACAATGGTTGTTCCTAAAGTTAAGAGAACGCCAGTTAGTAGGCCGATATCTGGGGACTTGTGGGAAATCGATAATAATACACTCTCTTCAAGTGATACTCACCAATCTTTAACTCGTCCTCCAATACCTACAGTCAAGTACAATTCTGACGATGCACTCGACAACTTCCATAATTTAAGTCCCAAAACATCGCCATTTTTAACGGTATCTTCTCAGAATCCGTTTGTGCACAATTATGACGAAATGGAATCGAATAACTTTGATACCTCTCACTTTTCTTTGCAGAGTGTTTCTGATTCGACTTTAATATCTAACAATCATACACAAAACAAGTAAGTTTCTCCTATTATAGCTTGAGCATTTCCCTTCTAACATATAATACTTCTAGCGACCACTCTTTTGAACCTATTCAAAATACAGCAGATGGGCCATTGTCTTTCAAAGTAACTCCGCCAAACCCTCCAGGTCCGGATGACCCGTCACAGATAAATTCTCAACGACCTGAACAACTCAATCTAATACATTCCAATTTTACTACTGCATTAATGGATTCTAATTCTCAGAAACCACAGACACCAACTCTTAATTTAATAACTCAATTAGAACGATCACCTTCAATACTCGTTAGTACACCAAATGGATATAACGAACTCTATGGCTTGTCTTCACCAGTCGCTCCAAAATCGCCAACCAATGTTCATCCTTCGATTGGCGATCAATTTCCTCCAACAAATTTAAATCGAACGGCTTCAGCGCCAGTGCATCCTCTTATTTCGAACTTAACAGCTGAAGACAATTCCATGCAAAGAAGTTTCTCTTTATCAAATCAAGGAAAAGAAACAGAAGACGCTAATTTATTACGAACTGTGGTAAACCCGGAAGCAGCACTCTCCCTTAATACCGATAGCTGGGAGGTACATTACAATATTAGTCCTGAAGAACAAGCAAAATTCGGTGAGACAATAGTAAAACATCAGAATGAATTATATCATTTAATTGCGACGGAGAAAAATTATGTTAAGAGCATGCGGGTATTTTTGGATGTCTTTGCGCAAGGCCTTCCTGATACGATGCCGACAGGGAAAGAACACTTTCGAGAGTACGAGTTTGGATCATTGAAAAATATTGTAGATGTTAATGAAGAGTATCTGCTTAAACCTCTTATATTAGAACAAGAAAAAACAGAGCCTATGTTAACATTCAACTCCAATATTGTAATGATCTGGTTGAAAAAAATCCGAGAACCACTTCTTATTTATGCTAATCGTCATCAATATTCTGATGAGATAAGACGAGAACAAAAATCTAATCCAAATTTTGTTAATTTTATTCAGTCAGGAACGACTATTACAATAGAAAAGGCTAGAAAAGATTTCGATTCATTATTTGAGTCCACAAGAACAAGATTTGGACAATATCACTTAATTTTCGAGACTATTCTAAAACGCCTCCGCAAAATGAACAAAGAAAACCCTTTAATTCCTAAAGTAGAAGAATGCGTTAATGAATCTAAAGCACTTCTCAAGGAATATAATAAGATTACAGGACGGGTTAAATGTCAAATTGATAATAGAAATCTTGAAAAATCTATCAGATGTAAAACTAGTGGTTTATTGGATGGGATTTATCTTAGTGATGAAAACCGTGAAATATTGTACCAAGTTGATGTTAAGTTGAAAATAGAAAATAGTTTAACATCTGAAAATGTTGAATTCATTATTTTGGATCACTTCTTACTTATGGGTACTCGCAAAAGCGATCAAATTTTAGAAATTGAGCATAAACCTATTCATCTTGAATTTTTAGTTCTCGATCAAGTTGCTAGAAGTGGTAGTATATCTGGTTCTCACCGACACTCAATATACGGATCAGTTACTCCCACTACTCATGATCCTCATGCATCTCCAACTGAAATAACCAGAAGCAAATCAAATAGCAATAACTTAGGATGTACTGTTAAGTTGAGAGATCTGTCTTGTGATAAGCGGTACTATGTTACAATGGAATCAGAACAAGCAAGGAAATTTTTGGTAAAGATTATCAGTGAATCTAAGGCTAAGTATAGTCAAAAGGTCCAAAAATTAAAATTAGATCCATTTTCGATTAGAGTTATTGATGGACAATCATTTGGAAACGATATTTCCAATAAAAAGTATCTATTTATTGCTGGCAGCCCGTTGTATCGAGCCTTTGAAGAATATAAAAATTCAAAATTGAACGATCAAACTACTACATCGACGTTGAGTAGTTCCGCGGTTAGCCGAAACACGACTCAGCGTTCAACATCTTCAGCAGCTAGTACACTCCGGTCACCAGTATCTACCACTTCGCGGTCATCAGTTTCAACAATTGTAACTAGGGGTACTGTCAAGTCAAATGCACAGATTAACTGTATTGCCGACATATATTATACAGGTTTTCGATTTATGTTCCTTGGATTGGTAGGATCACTTTTTGGTTCCGAAATCGGGTCTGATGGGCAACCTATTAACTGGGTTCTCATTGGGAATCTCACAAAAGTTACAAAGATCCAAGCTATTCCAAATGAGAATATGGTATTTGTATTAGCGGAAGAAAATCTCTCGTACTACAAGCTTAATGAAGTAATAACTTATTGTCTTTCACATGGCAGTATCAGGAGAGAGACTGAAATTGAAATTACCAAACCTACGTCAATACGAAGTGGTGTCAAATCATTTGAAGTTGGGTATTTGTCAGGCAAACCCTACTTATTTTATTCGGTTTTCAAAAATCGATCGACAATCTCAATCAAAGAACTTACACGACAAGAAGATGTCAAGACTTCATTTTTTTCGAGACACAGTTCTTCGTCACCATTTAAATCCGTTAATAAACTATTTGTTCCAGATCGTACTAATGGATTCACCCTTTTCAATTCAACTTTCTGTCTTCATACAGAACATAGTTTTGAAATTATGAAACTTGATAATCCTATTCCTACAACGACACCATCAGCTAAATCGATTAGTAAAGTATCTCATCTTCAAGGTCTCCCTGACGACGATATTTCAGCTTTTAAAAGTCGGCTTTCAAGATCCAACACAATCATAATAGGTCGAGTTGAACCTACTATCTTAGGGTACCGAGGTGAATACATTTCAAATCCATCCGATTTCCTTCTAGTATACCATAAATTCGCATTACTATGTAATGACTGTTGTGAACTAAAAACTGCAAGACAAATCAATTTCATTCAAAAGATTTCAGCTGCTTACATTTGGTATCCTTATTTGATCACTTTTTCGGATCGTCTTATTGAAATTCGTAAATTGACAAAAAAAGCTGATGTTCATCAATTAGTTCAAGTGATTACAGGTAGAGATATTAGAATGTTAGGTTTCAACAAGGAAAATCATACCTTAATATTTGCAATGTCTCATCCGGAAGATGCAAACAAACAAGCTGTATTAGAGTTTATTTTGAATGATGATGTTTCTAATGATCAAGAAAAGAATACTCTTGGATTCATGTGATTGCTTATGGCTGATAGAATTTTTATATAATTAACTATTTTGTTATATATTTTCATGATATATAGACCTCGAGGACGTATGGATTAATAACTGAACAATATTACGCCTTTTTATTATGTCACATGTAACTTTTTTTCTTTACCTATTGCACCATACCTACGTATCTTCTTAGTAGTAAATATTGACAACAAAAAATTCAATTTTATTAATGTTATGAGTACAATTTGTATATATATTTTTGTAAACATGATATTAAAAAGAAAAGAAACTCATATATAGCATACCACAATGCCTTAGGTGAGATATATACACATATATAATATTTTCTTTCAAATGGTACAAGAGGGAGAGAGAAAGAGAGAGATGGTGAGTATGTAAGTTTAGTTAAAAGTATTTGAAATAAATACTTGTGTTGTTTTTAAAGCATTGAACTTAACTCGAGCATTTGAAGACTGCATTAATTCCATGATCTTCAACTTGACACCAGGAATCTTTGTCAAAACAATAATAGATTCAGGTAGTTGATGAATAATATTATAAATATCATTCAAAATAATAGCATTTGATTCGTCAGTTGGGTCTTCATTGCTCAAAAGCAACGCGGTGAGCTTCTTAAGTAATGCCCAATTCTTATCTTTAAAGGCATCCTTGTTCTCGGACCAGAAATACTCACTTTCATGAACTGGCGACCAAGTCAAGTTATTAGAGTTGATTTCAATCAAGTAATGATCAATGGTAGAAAGCTTGGTTTCAATATCCGTCAACTTATCAGATAACGTCTGTAGATCTTCAATCAACTCTTCATCAGTCCACTTTCTATCGTTTAATGTATTAATCAATGTCAACCCTCCATTAACTAACATAATCTCAAGAGCTGTGGAATCCTTATCAGAAACATTGACAAGGGTAGCAACAGATATTCTAATAATCTTCTCCTTCACTGAAACCTTGATGATTTCTAACAAAATAGGAATAAGTGTGTTAAGAGCAACTGGAACAACTGAAAATGAAAGCAACCACAAAACAAGTAGTGTCCAGTATTGGAATTGCAGATTATTATTAGAACTCTTCAAAATGCTAATCAATGTATCGGTATTGTCGGAATTCTTAACAAACAATTGTCGGTATGTTTTGTTGGATTTGACAAGTAAGACAAAAACTTGAATCGAAAATTCTTGCATACTTTGATCGTTCTTTGTAGACAGTTTCTTATTGATTCTTTCAATCAGTGTTGTAAAGACTTTTTCTTCGGTCTTCTTTGTCAATGTTAAAAACAAAGCAATGTTCTTGATAGTAAGCATCAACTGGATCTCATTTTCGGTTTCAAGAAACTTGAGCAATATCTCCCACAATAATTCTTCGTGATCTTCTAACATAACGTTACCAAATTCCTTGTCAGCTTCAACCAAGTCGGCCAACAAGCACAACATATACTTCTTAACCTCTTCTCTCGAGATACTGTCCAAAAACTTAATGATAATGTTGCAGTAATTAGCTTCATCCTTCTTAACAACCAACAACTTCTTCTCAATCGGCAACCTCTCAACTGACTTAATCAATGCACCATCATCAGGACTCAACAAATTAGCTCGAATAAACCCATCCCAAGGAATAGATCTTTGTCTAATATTATTCTGAATCTCCTCCAACACTGCACTCGAAAAAATTGGTTCCTTCATTTTAGTTAGCAACAAATCTTCTTCACAATAGTTTCAATCCCTTACCTGACTAATTTTCGTCATGTTTTGTCAACGTTTGTATACTGGTATTCTTTAAAGCAATTGTTGACCTTATGAAAAGAAAGAAAGAAAAAAAGAAAAAAATAAGAGAGGAAGGAAAGAATGGCTGCAAAAAACCCTTGACTTCTCCCATACATTACAATTTAATTTATTTTGGCTTCCTAATCACCAGTATTCAAATTACACTACCGTGCTCATTATTCCACACCCTTTGTTTTGCTATAATAGAAGCATTAATAAGAGTTTTTTTGTTAATTATATTTTTATGAAATAGTAACAACGTACATATGTACATTGATATAGTTTTGGTTAAATACATATATCTGTTGGTTTTCTTTAACAAAATAATCTTGACTATTTGTAAGACTTGAAAACGTTCTTTTCATTGAAACTTTATGTATGTAATGTAGATAGATAAAAATCTTGAGTCATATACCCTCCATAGTGCAAGCGGCAAATAACCCCCGATAAAAGCAAGAAGTCTATAATGTTTGTAGCGTTTTCACGACCCAGTCTTAACATTATTATCTGTCCAAGACGTCCAATTGGAGACGAGCCTAATGAAAGGTTACGTCCGTCATCATTCAAAAGAGTTCCTGAAAGATTGTGTAATGACAAGATCTTACAAGTCCTAAATTTAACTGGTCCTTTTTCTGCTTTTCGAATAAGAGCTTAATGACAAGATCTTACAAATCCTAAATTTAATTGGTCCTTTCTCTGCTTTTCGAATAGGAGCTGAAATATGGAAGAGGGTGTGGAAAACTCTTTCTCTACTGTCTTATGAAGATGTCCGTGCCTCGGATACTTTAAGGCAATTACTCCATGGGTCTCTTCGAAACTAAAACAATCTCTCGGCCCTTCCATATGCCCCCAATGTACGTCCAGGTCATAAAAAGAAGAATTGTTTTCACTGTGATGCCGGCACAGGAGACATAACTCGTCTAATATACCAATGTTCCAGCATGTTACGATTATGGCATAGCTTTTACTGTAAATCGGGAGAGAATCCTAAGGAACTTATCCGATCCATATTCATCTCAAGGTCAGAGGGTCTAATGGCGAAGTAAAAAAACCGTCGGCAGATATATCTACATGATAATGTTTATAGAGAAAGCTTCCAGATTCAGGAGAGATCAAGATCCCTCAGAGAACAGTGGGTTGGCAAACAAATATCTAAAGGTGATTACTTCAAAGATAAGCTTAGTTCAATATGAGTTAACCCAAAAGATTTTACTTATATATAAAACCATATAATTTTCGGATTTCCTAGCACACAAAAGCTTTAGACTTTAAGTCATTACCTAAAATTGCATGAACAACATAGCAGAATAAAGCTAACCAAATTATATATAACAAAATAGTTATGTACATTCTAATTATAATATTTTTGAGATAATTTCTTGTAACTTTACTTTACCCCGATTAAATACAACTACACACTTGTCGAATGTCTGAACTTATTCAATATTTAGATGAATATTGTCAGATTTAATCCTAATACCAACATCGTTCTATATTTTAATTATGTGAAATAATATACCAACAGCAAAACTAAAAAAAAAATAAAAATAAAAAAATAAACGATCACAGATACTCTCTTTACATCTTATAAATGGTTTCTTCAGAAAGCATAATTTTGTTCTCATCAGACATTTTTTGCAACGCCGCTAGGGAATCTTGTAGAGAGAACTGTTCAGCTGGAGGAAGATCACGATTTACAGCATCAATTAACTGTTTTTTAGGTATAATATCATCATCAAACTCGGGTGAAGCTAATAACATACCGGCCGATTTGACAAATTGTATGTATCGGGCTTCGGTAATGCCGATATTGCTGCTTGAACTTGATGGGGGTGGTGGAGCAGACCTTAAAGGCGTATTTATAGGTGCAGGCCACTGGTCGTGTTGTGGTCCTTGTAGGGGCAATGATGATGGTGGTCTCGGTGATGTAGGGATCTGAGATGATGTTTCATGTATATCTTGTGATGATGATTCATTTCGACTCGCAAGAACTTGTTGACGTCTTGTCGTAGCACGAGAAACCACAACTTCATCTTCATCGATATCCATATTAGCCGTTCTGTCCGCAATTTCATCTTCGTCACTATCATATTCTGGGCTGTCAACTTTACGGCGCTTATTTCGTAAACTAATTACCTCCTTAAATAACGCAAATCGTAGAAGTTCTTCTGCAACTTCAGCATCTTTTTCTTCTACACGGTTGGAAAGTCGTGCTTTAGCATGAGCTGTGGACAATCGAATAAGTGTTTCAAGGGTACGTGCTGTAATCGGTGATGTGTGACGTTGATTATTGCCAAGTGTATCGTTACGTAACGATGAATACGTAGAAACAATATAATCACTTGCTGCTTGAGTAAGTACTGGTTGGATACGACGCTTAGAATACTGAATGTACTTCTTAATAAATGGTATGCTAAGAATCTCAACATCTTTCTTTCGGCGTCCACGTTGAGCAATTCCAGCATGGAGTAATGCATTAAACTTTTCATACACTGGAGTTTCGAGAGAAGATGGATCACGTTCATTTTGATCTCCTGCTGATAAGTTTTGGGCTTGGTTCTCACGAATTGGAACTCCTTCTTCAGCTCCAGGTGCCAGAAATCTGTGCATTCTTAAAACATGTTCAGAAATTTGTCTATCTCTCTCATCATTCACGTCATCAGTCACAACAAACAAAAGATCAAAACGGGACAGGAGCGAGTCAGGAAGGGCAATATTTTGATGAGGATCCTTATGTGTATCATACTGTCCAAAAATAGGATTCGCAGCTGCAACAACACTACAACGAGCGTTTAATGAAGTATGAATACCTGCTTTAGCAATAGTAACTGTTTGCTGTTCCATAACTTCATGAATTGCTACTCTATCCACATCATTCATTTTATCAAATTCATCAATACACACCACTCCTCGATCAGCTAAAACCATTGCACCTGCTTCTAATCTTCTCTCTCCGGTTTCTTTATCAGTTGTAACTGCTGCAGTCAAACCGACACCTGATGATCCTCTACCCGTAGTAGCAATTGCCAATTGTGCAGTATTAATAACAAAACGAAGCATCTGTGATTTTGCAGTCGAGGGATCTCCCACCATTAAGATGTTAATATCACCTCTTAGATGTGTTCCATTTTCTAAATTTTTCTCAACTCCACCCAGAAGCATAAGAAGAATAGCCTTTTTAATATAATCATGCCCGTAAATACTGGGTGCTAAAGATTGAGAAAGAAGTTCAAAGATATTCTTCTTACGCGAGACTTTGTTGATATTTCGAACATCGGTATCTGTCAAGTTGTGCACTGCTATTTCTCCATTACCCTTTGCTGAAAGAAGAACTATGTTATTGGCCACAATAAGAGATTTGAAAGTTGAACTTTGACTTTGCGCATTAGATCCTAGTGATCGGTATACACCAATAAGTTGAAGTCTATCACCAGGTTTAGCAGTATCTACCAAGTCATCATCCAAAACAACATCAATGCTTCTAGGCAATTGACCAGGAGGAGCTTTCTCAGGCATTTCTTGGATAGAAATAGTTTGATGATCACGATAAGTAGAATAACCGTACTCAGTAGTCAATGGATTACCTTGACCATCTTCAGTAGGATAGACAGTAGTAGTAGGTATAGGATCAAAAGATACAGCAGGATCTCGATATTCACGTCCATGAAATTGCCCAGTGTTTTCACAATAATGAACAGATCGGACGATTTTGGGTCGAACCAAAGAACATCTAGTAACAATACCTTCTAAACATACAAGTTTTGACAAATGTGATGCGTGGATTGTTCTAGGATTAACAAAATGGTCTCCGAAACTTCCCTTAAAGGAAACATAAAAAGGATCATTAT
This sequence comes from Geotrichum siamense (nom. inval.), assembly GCA_030568955.1. Lineage (NCBI taxonomy): Eukaryota > Fungi > Ascomycota > Dipodascomycetes > Dipodascales > Dipodascaceae > Geotrichum > Geotrichum siamense (nom. inval.). The sequence goes on along the minus strand of JAJMJJ010000028.1, from coordinate 64,057 downwards.
CACGTACTTCATGAATTCGAGGGTCTCTGACAGCAAAAACATTTTCTCTCAGGGCTGCATTCATAGCAGGTAAGTACTCTGAAGGTTGATTCAAAACTCCACGCCAAAAGGCTGGATCAAAATCTCGAAGCTCGTCAAGAGAAATTGGTAGTCTTCTGGATTTTCGTTGTAGCATGAGGTGAATTTGGTCTTTATATTTAGTTGGGCCATCCGTATAATCAAGGAAATCGGTAAAAATTGCCATTCGTTCTGACACAAGAGCATCCTCTCGGTCTAAAAATGTATCTTCAGCCATAATTTAATTATTTATTTGAGTAACGAGACGATTTGAGGGTGTGGTATTAAATGGGGAATAGGTAATAAGGAGAAATGGGGAAAAAAAAGGGATGTAATGAAAATGAAAAAGGAAACGCGAAATTTTCAATTAATTAGCCGTTTTCGGAAATGTAGTATGTAAACAAACCAATCAATATATCTGTTGTCACAACAATAAGGCGACGCGTTTAAATATTAAGGGTTAGGGCTATATACGCGGCCGGTGTGAACGTATTTTGATTTTTCGTTTTTGAATCTGATATATACAATCAATTGATGTTATTATAGACCACATAATATACAGCTCACATGGCATATGAGCATTTGAATGCACATGGGCTGATATTAACAATAGTTTAGAGTTACATAGTTTGTAATTGTCTGTGATAAAAACGAATTATCGATCATGTCTCTATCACCGATACAAAGGTTGGCAGTAGGAACGTGATGGTGATAACAGTTATGAAGGGCTATAATAAATTTATTATTTATTCAGATTTACAGGAGCACGCATGTATGGATGCATGTCCAATCATTAATTTTACATTGTGCTATAAAGTGCTTAATCTATTTTTTTTTTTTTTTTTTTGATTATAATTTAAATGTTATGTACATGAGAACCAGAACCAGCACTGCTCCACATTTTAGAAGAATTAGCGTTACCGCAGGGCAACTTCAAGATTTCAAAGAACCAGCGCATGCTCTACGGGAGACACTACATTCACAACTCCTGTACTGTTAAAACCTGGTGCCACTACTACATATCAGTTATCAGGTATCGTTTGTTCTATGTCCAAAAATGCATGGGTCAACTAAGGTTTAAACGACCAATTGCTTAGAGGCTCAAACAGTTTTAAAAGGAAAAGTCAAGGAGGCAAGTGGTATAATTGGTTAAGCTTGTTGTATTATAGTAAATTTACTGATATCGTTCTACAATAAGTGGACGCAGATCTAGCTGATGGTATTGATAAAAGTTGATATACTTAGTAAGGAATGGCTGAACTACTATAGTTTCCGGTTACAATAATAATGTTATTTGTTTTGAAAATTAAATGGTATGCAAATATAGACGATTATATATGCAGATTGAAAAGCCAATAATACAAGTGTTGAAACATAACTTAGCGCAGAAACTCCATCTCTCAACTTGACGACTTAAAAAATATATTATAAAAAAATGAAATAGAATAAAGTAGAATAAATATACAACAAGTAAAAAATATTTTACAATGAGCTAAATCGATCCACGGAAAGTGGAGATGAATGTACGTTCAGTGTGTGCGCACAGTGTTCAAATGTTTTTATTTGTAGGAAAGGTTACTACTATGAGTTAGGACGATCCACTGTACCTGCAGGATATATTACTCCATAACCTAGGAACAGTGGGTACACAGAAAACTACTACCGTAAAATAAGGATATTCACATGAGTAGAAAAGTACATCATTACAGCAAAATTCCTATCTTCCTTCTCTTCACCCATCCCTCCCCCCTTTAACAATCACACCTTTCAACAACAGTTAAACCACCATTTTCAATTTTTTAAAGCTATTACAAATAACAATAAACCCAACCAGTATTAACTACAGGAACAATAATTTATAAGATCCTTTTTTTTTGTTTTTTTTTCTCAATTGTCTTAAATTTTGACTTTATTGGAATCCGAATATTTTTTGACCCTTGAATACATAGGTGATTTCATGATGTAGATAACGATCAAGTAGTTGAACTAAATGATGGAAATGCCAATAATGAAAATACCACTGATGGCATTCTCAACAATGAAAATGGCTACAATGTCAACAGTGAAAGAGATGAACAAAACGGTGGAATTGAAGATCATGCAGTATTGGCAGATGATATGCCTGGTACAAATATCATTCCTATTGCTTGGAGGAACGAAATTGCAATTGAATTAGCAGAAGTAGCAGATGATATGCCTGATACAAATATCATTCCTATTGCTTTGAGAAACGAAAATGCTATTGAAGAAGGCGACATAGCAGAAGCAAATATACTACCTATTCCAATTATGAATGAAGAAGTAAACTACGTAAATATGTTATTTCCTACTATAGAGAATGAAGATCTTGTAGCTCATGAACTTGACGAAGACTTATTGGAAGTAGAATTTTTTTGCTCACGAGGAAATTGAAGAAAAAAAACAGTTGATAATATGGCCAACGAAAAAGCAAGTTAACAATTGAATTATCTCCTACAATGGAGAAAAAAGAGACCAATACTATTGATAGTGAAGTAGCAGGTTTTCATGAAGTAAATATTAACCTGAAAAAGGTAACTCAAGTGCCCAATACTATTCAAAATGAAGACAATGATTATGAATTGTCCATGCAAAACATACTACCTGATTTTCCCTGAACCGTAAAATTATTTGCTTTTGTCCAAATCGTAAAAAAGTCTGGATCAATTGAAACAGTTAGTGCTGACGACAATTCTGGCAAAGTAGCCTCTGAAAACTCAGCAACTGTACCAACACCGACCTGCACTCTAATGGCAATGGCGAACAAAAAGCTAAGAGAAGTAAGTATAATAACTAATGAACACTTTTGAGCAAAGCTAACTGTTACACAATGATAGCTCCGGAATCAATTGAAGCACCCATATTTGGCGATATGGTTAGTGCTAAAAACAATGCTGGCAAAGTTGACAGCGAAAATAAATGTGAGGGAAACTGTACCAACACCGACCTGCGCTCTAAAAGAAAAGGCAAACAAAAAGCTGGCAATAAAGATACTACAGAATTTTCGTTTGGTAACACTACTGGTAAATTACATGCCGATGTAGTTTTCGGCCGCCAGGTATTCATTATTAAACCAATTTCACTCCTTCAGCCACAAGTTAATACAACAGGTAACAGAATAGGACCACGACGAGGTCCACCTACTAGTATTGGGGGCGACTAAATACGGTTCAATTCTTCTCCTTCGGTTGTCAAGCAACAACGAGCCAATCCTAATGGTAATATACATACTGATGTGGTATTTGGAGGAGAACAATTTATTCTTCCTGATAACTTATTTACCCAGCTTCAATCAAATACATTTGGTCTGCCAGAACAACGACAGGTTAACTCTTCAGGCAATTGGTATGCTAATAATGAGTTTGGTAACTTACTTTCTCAAAACCATGTCGGTCACTCAGGACAACCACAGGTTAATTCTTCAGGCAATTGTTTGGCTAATTATGGTAACTCACTTCCTCAAAATCATGTCGGTCAATCAGAACAACCCCAGATTAATTCTTCAGGCAATTGGTATGCCAATAATGGGTTTGGTAACCCACTTCCTCAAAACCATGTCGGTCACTCAGGACAACCACAGGTTAATTCTTCAGACAATTGGTATGCTAATAATGAGTTTGGCAGCACACAAAATGAAGCAAACACCATTGTAAATCCCGTTGGTCCACCAGGACAACAAGTTAATTTTTTTTTTTTGTTCGCTAATCAAACGACTAGTGATGCTGGCAACTCACTTGGTCAAAATAATAGCATCTTGATTGGCCATCAAAACAGCAGTTATTCTGGCAACGCTGCTGCTTGTAGTTCATCTGGCCCGCAACAACGCAATCCTTCTGCCACTGTAATTGACTTTCAAAACAACATCTATGCACAACCGCAAAATTCGAACAACACTGCAGATTTCTTGTTTGGTCCTGAACCTGTTTTCCTTGATGACCTTCCTAACCGTGAGGGAAATGACCCTGAAAACCCCGGAAAACCTCCATTTGTTCCTCAATACTCTTTCAACTCCAACATAGACAATCCTTTAAAAAATTAAATTCCAATTGCTCAAGAATATTGTCAATTACTGAAAGTATTGGAGAGTGAACAAATGCTTGTTGCTGGTGAAGGAAGAGGTAGAATATTGTTTAGTGAGGAACGATCACTTATAAATGTAGTCTCTAGAATTGGCGGCCATATTTTAAACTTTGATTACAGACCTATTGTAAATGCTTCTTTCAATATGAGAAGAGTTACAATGAATTACAGAAGACTGCACCAAGTCCCTCGGGACATCTAATTTTGTATTATCACTTACGTAATTCGTTTATATTATAATTTTTATTTTAATGAAAAGTATGTTTTCCAAGAATCGTAGTCACAGAAACAAACGAATACGAGAAGGAATATAATGTTATTGTTCTGGGTTCACCTTATTACAGTACTGATTTCAAACACCCTTCTGGCTAGATTGTAATAGGTAAGCCATACAAATAGTTTACATCTACGTCATGTCAATATTTTTACTGAATTAATAACGTAAGAGCAGTTACTAAATATTTTTGAGAGCTGCAAAATAAAACCAAGGTTAGAAACATAGCAAATTCATTCCTTACTGTATTACAACCATTTCCTTTGTAATAATCCTTTTTTCTTTGAACTTTCTATCAGCGATCTTTTATAATCATTAATCTCATTCATTGCATTATCATAGAGTAGGTAACTATGATAACTATGGAATGGAAGAAAGTACCTGTCCATAGATCGTATTGAATAGACTTGCTTCTATTACTGATAGATTCTCTACTCGATTTCTTATCTGTATGTACGTTTCCTATTGAGTACTTTTGTGTTACAAAATTATATAAAGCGCCTCGATGACAAATACCAAGTCTATGATTGGTTAAAAATGTACGGCTGAAGAACTGTTGAGAAAAAAAGCGTAAATTATTTTTCCCAAATAGGAAAATTACTGTTTCATTCACGTAGGAATTTCACTCCCGCTAATCTATATTCCACATAAATAGGAACATTTCCTCCTTCAAAAAAATATTAGATTTCTTCTATATACCTATATCTAACATCGCCAACAATAATACACTCAATGTCCTGCTGCAAAGGTATCAGTTCTTCAACATGTATTTGTGCATCAGAAGCACGATGCACATGTGGTGCTAAGCCTGCTCAGCAATGTGATTGTGCAAGAGCCGAAGTTGAGAACAAACCGCCAGCTGTCTCTTGTACTTGTGGGAAAAGATCAGTTAATCAATGTACTTGTGGAAGAGCGGCACAAGAAAATTCTTTAAGAGAAGGGGAAATTGATTTTACCCATATGCATTAAAAATAATGTTGGAATCACACGTACCCTCATATTTGACCTTAGATTGCATTTACAGGTCTGTGTTGAAATGAGTATGATTAAGGGTGGGTTTAAAAGTTTGTTTGTTCGATTATTTAGAATGAATGTTTGACTTTGAGTGCGGATATTTGTCAAGATCTAGATCCAATTACATACATACCTGCGTGGTATAGTCACTTTTAGTTTTTTATGAAGTTTATGATTTTTTCCAGTTTTTTCTTTTTTTTTTTCGATAAATTATATTCTTGTATGATCTTAGATAGTACTTACCTAGTACATATGTACGTATATGTGCGTATATCAAAAGAGAAAATGTTTCAATCGGGGTAAAATTTTAATAACTGTCCGCCCAATGATATTAAGATGTAGATACTTACTTACATATGTACATTGAATACTTTTAAAATATACACGACATATGGGCCAATTATTATAATTAAATTGGCACAAAATATTTTGATACTACCCTCGGTCCTACTTTAGGGCACTAGCCCCTGAAAAAATTATTCCAAAATAAATTATCCCAAAAGAAAAAAAATACAGACAGAAAATCATTTGATTTACATTTAGAAAATTAAAATAATTCAACATTAATATATTTTGAAAAGTCAATAAATACAAATTTAAATAACTTATTTCTTAGCAGCCTTTTGGGCAGACTTGGTAACCTTACCGGCACCAGAAGTCTTGACAACGGACTTGATGACACCGACGGCAACGGTTTGTCTCATATCACGGACGGCAAAACGACCAAGAGGAGGATACTCAGTGAAGGCCTCAACACACATAGGCTTGGAAGGAACCATCTTGACGATAGCAGCATCACCAGCCTTGACGAACTTGGGGTTGTCTTCCATCTTCTTACCGGAACGACGGTCAATCTTCTCAATAAGTTCAGCAAACTTACAAGCAATGTGGGCAGTGTGACAGTCAAGAACGGGAGAGTAACCAGCAGAAATTTGACCAGGGTGGTTGAAGATAATGACTTGAGCATTGAAAGATTCACATCCTTGAGGAGGATCGTTCTTGGAGTCACCACAGACATTACCACGTCTAATTTCCTTAACGGAAACGTTCTTAACGTTGAAACCAACGTTGTCACCGGGAAGACCCTCGGCAAGTTGCTCGTGGTGCATTTCAACAGACTTAACTTCAGTGGTAACACCAGCGGGGGCGAAAGTTACAACCATACCAGGCTTGATGATACCAGTTTCGACACGACCGACGGGCACAGTTCCGATACCACCGATCTTGTAAACATCTTGAAGAGGAAGACGAAGAGGCTTGTCAGAGGGTCTGACAGGGGGCTCAATGGAGTCAATAGCTTCAAGAAGAGTCTTACCCTTAACAACACCAGCCTTGGTCTCCTTGGTCCAACCCTTGTACCAAGGACAGTTGGTAGAAGGCTCAATCATGTTGTCACCGTTCCAACCGGAGATAGGAACGAAAGCAACAGTCTTGGGGTTGAAACCAACCTTCTTAATGAAGTTAGAAGTCTCCTTGACGATTTCGTTGAAACGATCCTCAGACCACTTAACGGAATCCATCTTGTTGATAGCAACAATAAGTTGCTTAACACCAAGGGTGAAAGCAAGAAGAGCGTGTTCACGGGTTTGACCATCCTTGGAGATACCAGCTTCGAATTCACCGACACCACCAGCAATAATAAGAATGGCACAGTCAGCTTGAGAAGTACCAGTAATCATGTTCTTGATGAAATCACGGTGACCAGGAGCATCAATGACGGTGACGTAGTACTTGGGAGTCTCGAACTTCCAAAGAGCGATATCAATGGTGATACCACGTTCACGTTCAGCCTTAAGCTTGTCAAGAACCCAAGCGTACTTGAAAGAACCCTTACCGAGTTCAGCAGCTTCCTTCTCGAACTTCTCAATGGTTCTCTTGTCAATACCACCACACTTGTAAATCAAGTGACCGGTAGTAGTGGACTTACCGGAATCGACGTGACCGATGACGACGAGGTTAACGTGAGTCTTTTCTTTTCCCATTGTGATAAAATTATTATGTGTTGTGTGTGTAGAGGAAAGGAGTAGGAAAAAAAAATTTTTTAGAGGAAAAGCAACAGAATTTATAGTTACCGACCAGGAAAAAAAATTTTCCTGACTTCCTTTCTCAGAGCAAAGAAAAATTTTCTGCCACCTTGTTCAATTTTAAACAAATTTTCACCCACCCCACTACAAAATTCCCAACTACGGTGATGCCCCTCAATAATAGTAGACAACCCTTTGCCCTGTTTCCATAGTAACCAGACTTAAGGAATTAAGCCGTGTCACTGTGTATTTATCAGAACATTAGTAGTTTTCAGTCCTATTCTCGAGAAAATTTCCATTCGACGGCCTTCAGCCGTTCACAATTTTACTATACTTCACACGTTGTGTAACATCAAGTCTAAATGACTCAGTAACAGTTACTTGTATCAAATGATTTATATTTTATCTTCTATTTATGTTCAGTCCTTGATTAGAGTACATCAAGATATGGCATAATTATAGCCAATTACACTATATGATTGTATTAAAATATTGCGTGTTTACAAGTACTTTATCCATGATTCCTCCATTATATCACTCTACAATGAGTCTTAACTAATCACTACATACATACCTACGGTACATACATATGTTTGTATATATGTACGATTTATTTTCTGTGTATAAAGCATATTTAGAAAGGTTTCTAAATATACAATTACTGTCCTTCTCAATTCGTACATTACTTTCAAGGTTTCCCCTCAGAATAGGCGCCTCGTCTACCGACCTATTTCAGTATAAACTATACAAATATATAGGAACTTCACATACCTGCGGTTGTATTGTTCTTGGTGCATTCAAAAGATTGTTACTATTTTCCTTTCATTTTTCTTTTTCTATTAACTCACTTAAAATACTAAATACTTCAGAAACACAAAATTAAAATAGCGGTATTTATCTACAATGCAATTTCTTTATTGTAACCTTGGAATGTATCAAATATTTCCATATTCTCTAATTGTGATACAATTTATACATAGTATTTGAAATGGTGGAAATGCTTCCCTAAATCCAATGGATCCGAATTATAATAATAAAAACTAATGGTTAAAATCTACCAAGGTACGCAAACTCACAAAAGTATACCTTAAAAAAAAGAAAAATAAATAAAACCAAATAGAAATCTGATTAATATTGAAATGTTGCTACCGCAAAAGACCATTGTTCATTTCTTCTTCCTAGTAGGCTTTTTCTTTTTGGTAAATGATTTGGTAATAGATACATTTTCTTTTACTGGATTATCATTGCCGTTAACAAATTCTACCAGGTCATCAACTTTCTTGGAATCCATACATCCCTGGGATATTGACATTTTGACCTTTTTGTCTTTGGAACTTTTGAATTGCTCCACCCATGACTTGATTGGAGACTGTTCAAAGACTCTACTGTAAGTATAAAATTTATTCATACCATCCATTTTCAGATGTCTAAATGCTTTCAATCTTGAGTGCAGTGTAGTGGAAAGAGGTATCTTTTTCTCTCTAGTTTGGTATATTGGAGCTTCAGGTGGATCTGAATGTAAAATTTGAACTTGAGTGCACAAGTTTTCAGCGGTTATATTATACGTATCTATTCCTTCATCCCTTAGAATTAAAAGATATTTTTTAAGTTCAACCAAATATTCAATAGCTGTGTCAAGGTCATTGAGCGCTACCATACAATCAATCATTGCCATAAGTTGTATAGTTGCATTTTCTGGACAAGGTGGATCATCTCTATCATCCATGATATTCCAAATATATCGATACCAGGTAAGGGCAGTATCATAAATGTAGTTAGTCTTAAAACCAGTTGCAATAATTTGATATAACACACAAAATTGTGGTAATTTCGGATTATACAACACTGCAATGATCTTAAAGCAGCGTTCGGCAATTGTAGCTGCCCCCATAAGGTTTTGCTTTGCGACAAGAATAGTAGCTAGTCTCATATACATGGCCAATGTTTTGGGAGAGTCATGACCATATAGTTTTTCAGACATAATAATAACTCTTTGCTGAATCCTAAGACCAGTATCATAATCCTTTTTGAGTTGAACATAGTCCCATGCTAAAATAGCAGTAGCATCCAAGAGATGCCTGTGACATTTACCATACACAACTTCAAAAATTCGGCATGCCTCTACTTTTAAGTCAAAATTCTTTGGATTGTTAGAATTGAATGAATTCTTGGTTGTTCTTCTTAAAACTGACTGTCCTATCATACAATCTACTTCACTGGATGCACAAATAGGTATGATGTTCAGCAAATCTGATAAAAGAAAGATGGGTTCTTTTAAAACTGTGAGCTTCTTTTTCTTTTTAGATGGTTTAGTAACTGAACCACCGGGATATATATGACGTTGAGGTTCCAACGCATAATCCCGTAATGTCCACTGTAATCCAAACATTATAGATATCCTTCTAAAAACTTGATTTTGACTGATGGCCATAAATGGTGAATTCTCAATCTTATATCTAAATCTCCTTTCTGCCTCGGTTAAAACCATGCCGTAGATCATGTTTGCAGACATTTTATTATATAGATTACTGATTAGTGAATTTTCCGTGTTACTAAATATTATTTTATCTCTTTCATCAAATGATAGTTTCTCAGTTTTGCTGGCTCCAAAAAAACAATTGAAAAAATCCACAATGAATAAAGGAGCATACCGAATTGGAATTTGAATAAGTATATTATTCAAAACATGTTTTGCTGATCGTGATATAAGTTCATCAACAACAACATCATGAATCTGATTTATAACAATTGAGTCAAGAGCCCATTCTCTTTCGAGCTTACGAGCTATTCTACCCAAGTATCTCATGTTTATTCCCCTATTATGCATATCGTTTGTTAGATTCAGTCCGTCTACTGGAGTCACTATTTTCTGTTTTAGAATATCGTTTATAAATTTGGGGATCCAGCAAAATTGGATAAAAGTACAAACATCAACAATCCTTACTCCATCGTCAATATATTGTTGTCGTGCTGGGCCTTCAGGTATGATATTTATATCCAGTGGAACATCTGGATTTAGTCTAAACTTCATGTTAGACTCTTCCAAAGCTTTAAGATTTTGGGCATTTCTTGTTTTCCAGGCATGCATTTCGGCAATAAAATCTTCTTCGTCATGTCTTTTTCTGGTTTTGAATAAAAAGAAATGACCATAGATATTACCGTAATACAATTCTAGATCCTCAGTATTGAAATAACAATCAGGATGGTAATAAGGATAAACTACCTGAGGGGTAATACTTTTTACTTTCACACGATCTGCCATATCCAAATTCTGACCCATCATTCCATAGATTGCAGAAGAAACAGCTCCTTCATCATTCTTCAAAATATTCTCAAAAGAAAATATCGGGACTTCCCCATCACAGTCCAGCAAACCAGCCTCCGTGTGAACCCCAGCATATGCTTCAGCTTTTATGAAGTTCAAATCTTCAACTACATTGTCTAATCTTTTATACAAAATTTGTTGTTTTTCTTGAATAATTTCATCTGCTGAACTATTATTCAATGTAGATATTTCTTGGTTTGTTGGATTTTCTCTATCCCTTTCAATTGAACAAGAACTTGAATACATTTTTCCAACGCTATTACCACCTGCAGGATTTTGGATATTTCCATTGTCACCTGAAGATACACATTTTTCGGAAAGAGAATTATCTTTTATTTCAATTTTTTCTTTGTCTAGAGAACTACTAATTTCGTTTTGTGATTGAATATCTTCAGAATTAAATATTTCATCAGCCCAATCAAAGCGCTCAAAACTATCAATCCGTGAACATCCTGAAATTTTGTTAACTTCTTCTTTTCCATTAATTTCTGGTGATTTGTTTAATGTATTGTTTTCATAAAGATCCCCTTGGGATTTAGAGTTCTCCGCAGGATTGGAACGAAGATTCGTACCGTCTTTTTCATGACTAATGTTTTCATTTCCGTTCAAGTTGCAGGTAATGGTTTTATTTGTATTATTTTTTGCATTCAAATTGGTATTAACATGGGTATCTCCTTGAAAATCAGTAGAAAAACTCCGAATCATAGCTTCTAGTGATTCAGAAGTGTTATTCGATGAATTGTCACTTAATTTATCATCCTGATCAACTTTTGACAACGAATTCAATTTTACCATTCTTCTTTTCAAATTAATAGTCATGTCTTCCATAAAATCTATGCGGTCTTCCCATTTATTTAGTCCCTGAATTGTGGACGGTTCTTCTAATAAATCGCTTTCAGGGAATTTGATTTCAGCAGTTGTGGTATCTGCATCAGAAACAGTAACGGAAAATTTTTCTGGATTTTTTTGCATCCTAATCTGTTGGTATGACATACGAAACCATTCTTGAATAGCTTCGAGCCGAAGCATCCCCATTTTGTGCGGATATGGTATCATGCCATCAATATTGCATTGTTCGTAGAAAAGCAAATCAATAGGAAGACTCCGACCTGATTCAACGATGTAAATTCGGCTATCTGCCCCTTGAACTGCATTTACATCTAATGATGTATATATATGATGTCCGCGCCCAAATTTGTCAAAAACAATATGTGGTTTTATCATACATGCTTCACCATATTCCTTTATTAACGGTTCCACAACTTCATTAGATACTACAAGTCCGTTGTTGATTGATCCATAAACAATATGAGGGTGTGAATAACGTCCACCACCTCGACATAAAGTTCCTGGTACGGCAGCTTGCACAAATATTCTGCGACCTAGATAGTCAATGACAGCAACTGGTGCGGTATACAGGTCAGATATGTCAAGATTGAGTAACATAGATGTGCTTTGGACTTCCTTCTTGATAATATATCTGGAAGCGTCCTTTCCACCGTCATCTCGGAACTTTATTTCGCCTTCACAATAGTTTAGTACCATTTCATTGTGATAACATACCTGATCGAACACTTCGGATTCAGGATTAAATGGCTCTATAGTACCTGACATCATTTGCATAGCAGCTTTAATTGCTTCTTCCTTGAACTCGTTTAAGGACATCATCATTTGACGATCACGATAGATTAAATCCTCTGTAGATTGCGTATTTAGTTCACGAGCAACTTGAAATTTCTCACACCAATTGACACCGTTGGTAGGAATTTTAAATCCTTTTGGAGCATTAAGAGCTAAGGTGTCTTCGAGAACAGTAATGTCAAAGACACTAGTATACTTATTGACAATGAAATTTGCAAAGGGAATTTCAAGGTCCGGATCATCGTCAGCCTCTGATTTAAGTTTCTGTGTTGCTTGACAAAAGGAATCTGCTCCCTTTGAAATATTCATTATCAAAACATCAAGCCTCATAGTTTTTGGAGAAGGAGGTGGAGCTACAGGTTCGGGGTTGAAATCTGTCATAGTACTATTATTTACAAAAAATCCGGTAGTACTTGCTGTAATGACAAAGTGATCCCTTTCAACTGTTACTAAATCAAGGTAGAACAAGTCACCAGCCAATTTTCTCTCTGGTGGTGGAGGATTCCAATTAGAATATAAGAGATCTCGAACTCCAACGTAAAGACTTCTATGAGGAAACACTGGCAAGTCCCCAATATTACATTTGTCCATCAACAAGTTTGGATCAAAGGACGCTGTTCTCAAGACTTCAAGTTCATTAGCAAATGGCAAGGGTGAACAAATTTCTCCCAATTCAGTATTACACAATCCTTTGTCTATAATGTCGAAGCACTTTGGTAACTCAGATGTTGAATTGATAGAAAACCCAAATATAGCTCGAACTTTCGCGACATGATTTTGAGCACTAGCAACTGAGTACGGGCGATAGCATAAGTCAAATTTTAAACAATCATTACCTGATTTAGCTGCTAGATCTTGCAATTTAGTATATAGAGGGAGTTTCTCGCCGTTAAATTTAAGATCGAACGTAATAAGAGAGCATTGTTCTACATTTCCGCTGGCCATATAAATGAGTTGATAAATGGTGTCTCTATCTAGAATCTGGTTTTATTATTGAAAGTTGCACATTGTTAGTAGACGGAATTAAATCAAAAAAAAATAAAAAAAAAAAAAAAGAAAGATGGTGATTGAAGTACTTTTTCATATGTAACAGTGCTCTTAGATTCGGGATCGAAAAGAGCTACGCTGACATAGTTTTTTCCCGCTGCAAAATTGTTAGTGAATCAAAGATCTATCATAAACATAATAACACCTACGCAGTTCCTGAAATCCAGGAAAAGCATAATTATTACAATCAGGAACACGTTCAGAGGTCATGGTTACTAAGTAAGGGATGTGACGATTTGCGAGTAAAAAGAAAATGAGATGGGACGTCGTTCCAAAAAATTACAAAATGTCCCAGCAAATTCATCATTACAGCTACGTAGGATAATTTCTTACCCATCCTGGTATTTCCAACCCATTTCCGACCCACTATAAAAAGTCCTAACCATCGATGCCCAAAGATAAAACCTTACTTCATCCACCTTCCTTGTTGAAATAAAACGATTATTGTTGACTTGAGAAAAAACTTCGTGCATTTATTAACCATTATATTTCATTAAAAAACGATTTTCTTTTGTTTAGTGACCAGCAGCACGTCTAGATTCAGCAATGACCTTGGTCATGAATTCAACCTTAGCCTTAGCACGACCGAAAGTACCGAGCTAAAACACATAGTTAGTACATTCCAGTCACAAAATCCTATCATAAACAACAACATACCTTCTTCTTAGCAAGCTTACGGGCACGCTTTTCTTGTGAGTTTCTAAGCAACTCGATAATTCTTCTTTCGTAAGGGGCCAAACCAGCAACCTCATGAATGATATCACGAACAAACGTAGTTCTAGCTGAAGCAGTTCCCTTCTTGTATGAAACACGAGAAGCCTTTTCTCTAGGTGTCACTTTGTGGCCCTTGTTGAGACCAATAGCAATTCCGGATTTTTGTGCAGCCATTGTTTGTCTTTCTTCGAAATATATGTCAGAGAGAGAGATTGTGACTATGACGTGGGTAGTGACAGGAAAAAGTGAGAAAAAGTTATGTGAAATATTTTTATTTGAATTTTTTTTTTTTTTTGGTGTTACCCACTAATTTCTGCTTTTGGCGTGTTAAATTTCTGATACAGTATACAAGTTGTCTGTACCCTGAAAATTAGTTCATCTAGATATTTAAAATTTAAGTTCTAATTGTTGATTATGTAATTTTAAAATTGTACTATGAGTTACACTATATTCAAGTAATGCGTGAATAACCTAGTCTATATATTTCTTAATTAGGAAATATGACTGCCAAAATTATAGTTATGCACAGCCGTTTCACTACTCTCTTCTAAGAAAAGATCGCGAATCAATAATTTTCATCACGAAAAAAAAACAAAATAATGACCCTCCAATAAGACTATATTCATTCGTACATATTTATATAGTTATTTGATGTTGCTTTGAGGGAAGACTGAAGATAGAGATCTAATTAATATATACACAATTTATGACGGAATAAATTTATTATTCCTAACCCATTTATATTGGAGACGGATAAACCCCAAAACATCCTTGAATTAATTGATGATATACTCCAACATAGAAAGCTCTAATAATTATTAATAGGTATTTTGGCTCTGTTGATTAATGCAAGACTTTTATTTAACACATTTGTAGCAACTTTTGCGATTCAAATATTGTATTCTCAAATTATGAATACAGAATATCAAATCACTTTAAACTCGGTAGACTTCTGAAATTATAAATATCCATTATGTTTAACCACATGTGCAATTACAGTGAATTCTTTCCAAACAATAAAATACCTATGTATATATACACATATGTATATACATAAATAAATATGCTTTGATATGTGTTTAAATCATTTTTGTTTATTGGGTATGAATTTGGTATAAGACGTACTTCCATGATTAATATGAACAAAATTTCCTAATCAGGAAGTGTTTTCCAAAAGTGTGTTGTAAGGTCAATAGCCCTAGAATATATATAGGATGGACAAAGATTGTGAGTTAAAGTCAAACTTTATACTTTTGACAATTCGAAAAACCGATATATGCACATACATACCTAGGTACATGTATGTATGTAGTTTTATTGCTGTTTACTTCAAATGTTGTTATTGTTAAAGTGAATTTATGAAATATATTGAAAGATTGATATATGCTCTGATTTTGTTGAGGGAAACATTGGTCCAATGATTGTATATGAATGTATTATTAGTTATACGAATTGGCTTCCATGAAATGAATATTTGTGATCCTGAGATGATGGAGACTACCAGAGAAGCACGAAAATAGTAGTATGAAAAGCAATAGCAAAAGACTGCCAGTAACTATAGTAATAAAACTCCATGAAAATCAACATTATGATATATATAACTTAATGACGTTATAGAAACTAGAACTGTACATAAAAAAATGAAGAAAACATAAAAAAAATCCAAAAACATAACAAATATTAATGACAACTTGAATACATAATAAAAACCCACTTACATTTATCTTGGCTGTTGACCTTCCACAAATGACAATGCTTCTTCTTTTGAAATAGAAGCAATTGAAGACATTTTATTATTGAACATGACACCATAAAACTTTTCAGCTACATGGATCATTTCAGTTCGGAAGGTAGTACAGATGAATTGACCACCTTTTTTCGATAAATCTGAGATCATGGCAGCTACTGCAGTACGGTATTGGGTGTCGAGGTTAGCATCAATTTCGTCAAAGAGATAGAAAGGGGCAGGGTCGCATTGTTGAATGGCAAAAATTAAAGTTAGGGCACAAAGAGATTTTTGACCCCCGGAAAGTTGTTCAATGCGTTGTTGATCGTCAGATTTCGAGTTGAAAGAAACAGAGATCCCAACTCCAACGTAGTTTTCAACAGAATCGGCTGCTGATGCGCCATCTTCATCTTGGTCGGAATCGTCGTCAAAGTCGTGTATGGCCCGGTCTGATTTACGATGCATAATTAAAGACCCTCGACCGGCTGGTACCAATCTTTCAAAGATTTTGGAAAAACCCATAGAAACTTGTTTAAATGTTCTCGAAATAGCTTCATCTTTTCTTTGATCTAATGTCGAAATCAATTTTTGAATAGCTTCTGACGAATTATCTAAATCTTCTCTTCGTTCAATTAGTTTTTCTCGCTGCTTTGCAAAATTGTTGTATTGTTCAACAGCTTGTTTATTGACATGTGAATATTTCTTGAGAACTTCTGATACTAAATGAAGCCGTTTGAGAATGGTTTCAGAGGATTGCTTTTGATATTTGGTAAATGTATCGACGGGAAGGACACCAAGTTCTTTAATTTTTCGCTGAACTTCTTCACGACGATCAAGTAGGAAAGTACGTTTGGCAACCGATTTTTCCATTTGCTTATGATATCTCTCAATCATACGAGCGGCTTGAATTCGTGTCTCTTTGGTTTTGACAAGTTTGTTTTCATTTTCAGAAAGTTGAACGTTAGTATCATCAAGATCTTGTTCTAAATCATTAATCTTTTCGACTGTCTCTTCAATAGCATCGCTTAATCGAGTGATTTGTGATTCCAATTCATTAATTGCCTGTTCACCTGAAATCATTGAATCAGGAGCGGAATTGAGTTGATCAAGACGAACTTGAAGATCTTGATAAATATCGACTTCTAACAAACTCTTAACCCTTTCTAACTCAGAACGTCTGTTAAAAACATCATTTAACTGCCGTTTTAATTCGGGTAGAATGGATTTGTATTGTTGGAGCTCTCTAAGTTCTTCAGGTGTAAGTGTTTGAGCAAAATCACTTTGAATTTCTTGAACGTAAGAATCACGTTGATCACGTAACGATTTTAGTCCGCTACGACTAGCTTGTAAAGCCTGTAATTTTTCTTCGAGCAACTGCTTGATTTGTCCTTCTTCCATCACCTTATTTCTCAATTCATCTTTCAACGGTTCGAAAGAGTTAACCACTTGCTGCGCATTTAATGTTGTCTTCTGGACCTCATTCAAAGCAATAGTAATCTGTTGATCTTTTTGTGCAATCTCATTTCGAAGTTTACGAAATTCAACTTTTTGATTATCATACTCTTCTTTAACTTGTTGAAAATTTGCCATAGCAGAAAGACGCGATTTTCTAGTGTCGTGATAACCACCAGTTAAAACACCTTTATTATCAACTTTATCACCATTCAATGTAATAGCGTTCAAACTAAAATTATGTGAGTATTGAGCACCCGTTTCTAAGTTCATACACACTAAAGTTCTTCCAAACACTTGTTCAATAGCTGGTTTAACATCCGGTTCAAATTCTAACTTCTCAATCAAGGGAATTGCGTCTTCAGCATCAGGATAATTTTGTTCCTTAGGTCTAATTCTGTTTAATGGCATAAATGTGACTCTACCGGAATTTTCCCTAAACAATTCATCCATGAGTTTCGTGGCCGTTTCATCATTGTCAACGACAAAATGGAATAAACTATTTCCAGCAGTGACTTCAGTAGCAAGTTTAAACCTGTCATCCACCTTGATCAGTTCAGCTAGTGTTCCATAAACACCATCCAAACCTAATTTATTCGCAATTCTTTTGACTGCGATCAAACCTGAACTTTGTGCTCTGCTCATAGTTTCAAACAATCCACGTTCAGCTTTATTCAATGAATCACTCAGCTCGCCCAATTGATAATCCAATTTCGACTCAGCTCTCCACATCATTTTTCTTTCATCCATAAGTTTATCACGTTTAGCTTCAGCTTCGGCTTGTTTCTTCTTAGTATCACTTAACTTTCCTGACGAGCGTTCCAAACTTTCTCTCATGTTATTGATTTCCGTTGTAATTTGTTGACGCTGAGTACTGAGATCGTTCACATCTGTCTGTAAATTATTGTAAATTCGTTCTCGAGAATTTATTTCTTGATCCAACTTATCAATTTCACTTTGTAACCAATAATCACGGTCTTGTCTGGTGGCATATTGTTGATTACGACCTTGTTTTGAATGTAGAAGTGACTGCTGTGCTTCGATATTCGTGACTTGTTCTCTAATTTGAGCTTCTGTATTAACAAGTTCCTGAAAATCTGGTTCAATTTTGGCCAATTCATTCTTTTTCGAAATGATTGCATTTTTAATAGATTCAATTTCTGCCGTTTTTGCGGCTCCTTGCCGAGCAATATTTTCGCTATTACTCTTCAATTCCAATAATACTAAATCTTTTTGTGCTTTGGACTTTAATAAATCACATTGATCTTCATTTGCTTGTGCTAATTCTGTTTTAATTAACTGAGATTTATTTTTCAATGTAGCAATAGATTCTTCCAACTTTGTAATTTCTTCGTCCAAATCATTGTAGGCGGACAATTTGTCGGTATTATTATCAATACCTTTAGCACGATCTTCTTCCAACTCTTCTAATGTAGCCGTGATTTCCGAGAGTTCACGATCCAAAAGTGTGAAGTCCAAAGATCTCTTTTCACGATCTTTATCGTGATACTCTTTCAATTCTTCTTTTTCACTTTCCAATTCGTTTAATCTCTCATTAATAAATTCCAGATACTCATCAATTTTCTCGCGTTTGATCCGCGTTTCATTCATTAGTTTAACTGACTCGGCACGACGTTGATCATATACTTGGGTACCAGCCACTTCTTTCAACAACGCCAATCTTTCAGGATCTTTCGCATTTGTTAACGCTGTAATTCGACCTTGGGGTACAATATAGTAAGGATTTGACCGAGAAAATCCACCACTTTCTAGCAAATTCATAACATCAGATTTACTCGCGTTTTTATGATCAATTGAATATTCATCTTTTTTCAAACCAATTGTTCTTCTAATGAAAACCTCGGTCTTAGAAGTAGGAAATCTTAAATCTTCGTTGTTAAAGCAAATTTCGACATATGCACTCATAACTGCAGAACCAGAACCTTCATGTAATAATCCTTGTCGCTCTTCTCTACTGAGATGGGTATAAGCATCACTAAGAACGAAACGAATGGCAGCAAAAAAATTACTTTTACCAGATCCGTTTCGTCCCACTTAAAAATAAAATAACCAGTTAGTATCTAATATGGTTGATAAAAGGAGGGAAGGGAAAGAAATTAAACTTACCCACAACATTGTGATGAGGACTGAATGGATCAGTTACAGTCAAATTTTTGTATGACTTAAAACCCTGAATAGTAATCTATAGATATTATTAGCATATCAATAAATTAACGCAAAATCCGTTGATAATTACCTGTTTAATATACATTTGGAGGAGCCGAAATGTATGGTTGTTGAGTTAAGAGAGAGAGAGAGAGAAAGAGAGAAACGAAGGGAAGAGGAAAAATAAAATATAAAAACGCGTAACGCGTACTTACAAAATGATTATATAATCAGGCATTGATTGATGTTGCATAAAATGTTAACTTCTAAGCACAGACATTTTGATTTGCAATTCTTAATATGGTTGAAATATACTTGATTTTATAGCCCATTCCAACTATACTATGTATGGGACTCCTATTGTTATTTAGCATATTATACCATTAACTGTGTCTTTTTTGTTGTCCGCGTAGTATTTATTCATTTTTTCTTCTGTAGTTCTATTTCTTTTTTGCTTTATTTTATAATAGTAGACTATTTAAGCATAATACTCTATACAACGCTATTCACAACGCGTTTTTTTCTTTGAAGTGAACACTTTTACTTCTTCAAATTCATTTAAAGCAGAAAATCACGATTATCTACGCGTTTTTTTATTTATTTATTTTGTTACTTACCACCAAATATCATCTTTGAGGGAGTAAAAAAAAATTTTGTCCCCTTTTATTTGTTTTTAATTTTTTTTCTCTCCTATTTGTGGACAACTCATAGACCATTCCTTCTTCTTTCCTTTTTTTCAATTTTAATACAATCGTTTGGTTTTATAAGGCAGGATGACTGAAAGGGAGTCTACAATTGGGTCTGTTAGGCAGCGTAGGAATATACAGGTCGACGATAAGAACAAGGTGGTCGAAACGCATGCCAAAGCTCACAAGGCTCAGCTTGATGCTCTGTATGCATCTTTATACCAGCCCAATCTTCATACAAAAATATCTTTTCTACTTCTCACAACTATTTTAGGTGCACATGCATTGATACCAGCTGCAAGACCTTACACTTCCAATCTTATATCTATTCAGTACCAAATTCCAAACACGGGGCAAGCCGAAATCGGTATTCATGATGTCTGGTTTGTTCTCTTCGCTATAGTCTGTCTCACTTTTACACGTCTTATAATGATTGACCACATTCTTAAATTGATTGGTCTAAGCTGTCATCTTCATTCTAAGAAATCAGTGACGCGATTTGTCGAACAATCATGGAGTATTGTGTATTATACATCCTCTTTCACATATGGATTGTATTTACTTTATGGTTCCGATTATTGGCTTTCAACAGATGACTTGTGGCGAGGATGGCCACATTATAGAATTCCTGTTTATACCAAGGCATACTACTTGATTAATTTAGCAAGTTGGTTTCATCAGATTTATACTTTGCATAGTGAAGAGAGAAGAAAAGATCACTATCAAATGTTTACACACCATATCATCACTTGTTTCCTAGTTATTGGATCATACTATTACTACTATTCTAGAGTCGGACATGTAATTATGATCTTAATGGACTTTGTCGATATTTTCCTTTCTTTGGCAAAAGTTTTTAAATACTTCAAACTACGTGTCCTCTGTGATTCGACCTTTGCATTCTTCATGCTATGTTGGCTAGTCTGTCGTCACGGAATTTACAATTACATCATTTACACTGCTGCAACTTCTGCCTTCAAACTAATTCCTGTCAAATGTTACGAAGACGAAGCCACTGGTCAAATCATAAGATGTTTTACTCCAACAGTTCATTGGACTTTAGTTATTTTGTTATGTATGCTTCAAGTCACTTTTATCATTTGGTTTGGAATGATTGCCAGAGTGGCTTTGAAGGTCATTAGAGGTACTGGCGCTGAAGATACTAGAAGTGATAGTGAAGATGATTAGAAAGCATGTTTTCATCATATATATATGTATTAATATAAAGTTGAGCTTTTTTTTTTTAAGGAAAGTATGTGTCTGTCACATCACACTTGGCTTTGATATACATTGATCGGCTTGTTTCACTTCAAAACTCCGCCATTCTCCCTTTCACTAGAATTCTTCAGGTTAATTGTAGACATACATATATCAGCCTTAGAATATATTTAATAATGTAGAATGCATGGCCCTTCCTATATGCACCGACCTATGTATTTACAACCATGATATATTGTTGATTTAATGCAACAAACTTAGACTCTAATATATACATAAAATATAAACACGGCAAGTATTTTTTATTTAGCCACACAAACATTTGCCTGGAATTGTAGACACACTAATATATGGGCTATTTTACAGAGTCAATGGAAGAACAAATATTCCTTCTATAGAGCTAAAATGCCCTCATTTTATGTCAGCCCCGTCAAAACTTGCCGAACAAGATATTAATATACAAAATTATCTATGACATAGTTACAATGGAGATACCAACTTAAATCTAATACTATATCACCATATGTAAAAACAACTCCCTGTATCTGAGGCATAAACAAAACTAATATAATACAAAAAACAATATGAATTAGACATATATACCTACATAGGTAGATATTTATTTACATAAAACTATTAACTCCAGAAAGTTCATTATGTTGTCCCAATAACTCATCCCATTCTTTTGATTGTCCTGAAAAAATATCAGAAAAGCTAAACTTCCGTTCAGGACCGGTAGTGGTTGATGATCCTAAATAAACTCCTGATCCAATTTCTGTTCCAATACCTCCACCACTCGTATTCGCATCACATACAAAATCATCCCATCCATTTCCTTTAGGACCGTCATTACAACCGTTTGTCGAGTTATTAGCAGTAGAATTGTCGGACCCAGTTGAATTTTGGAATCTTCGTTGTCCTTGGTTAGGCATCATATATTGTGGCAAAAATCGTCCGAACAATTGGGCATCAACTTGATCCATCAATCCTGGAAGATAAGGCTGAGGTGAATCTGCAGTTACTGATGATATTGATGTCATCGGTGAAAAGTTGTCTAATATGGTATTACCTTGTCCTGTTGATGATGATGCGGACACATTCGGTCCAACTGGTATCTGCTGTGGTTGAGTAGTTAAAGGTGTCGGTGTTTTTTGTTGTTGCGATTTTAAAGGTCCAGGTTTATTGGTTCGTGAATTATTGCCCATACTGGTGGCTACTGGAGGTGGAGTAAATGTAGTATCTACAAATTGAGCTTGTGGCGTTTGACTTGTAGCATTAGGTAATGTTGATGCTGATCCCACAACACATTGGCGTTTTAGTAATGGTTCATTATCAGAACATGGTGCAACTGTATTATCTGACTCCACAGACGCTCCGAATTGACTTTGGTTATTAATGCCATTAGAAACTGGATCTGCAACAGGCATGGTTGATGTACGGCGATTTAGCTGTTCAAACAAAGTATTGAGTAAGTTATAAGTTCGTTTCGCTGCCATACTAGAATCCTTCAACGTTGTTAGTGCATTTTTCCCAACTTCTGCATCTTTTCGTATCGATTCAACGTCAGGATCATTGGGGTTTTCATGCACATAGAATACCAAGCATGCTACCGAGAAGAAAATGGTATAAATAGAAAACCAATATGCACCATTCAAGAGATTCCGGGAAGTTAGTTCATACGCCAGATACATTGCGCGACGTGAAACTGCTATACAGTTGAGAGCAGATTTTGCTTGATGAGGTGAAGAATTTCGGAATTTTGGACTGCAATAATGAATAAATGGTCGATAAAGAACGATTTGAACATGGCAGAGAGCTAAATTTAGTAATCGATTAGCCTTAAAATACTCTGGTGGCGGCACTGTATTTGATCGTAACTGTATTGGTAGTGAAGTAATCCATTCATCAATTTCAGCTTCCATAGCTGGTACTTTATTATGAGTTGTGTTTGACTTTGATTTAACTGGGTAAATATGTTTCATAATATGCGAAAGAATAGTAATAAGTCTGGTGTGAGCATTAGCAATACCAGCAGAAGAGATTTTTCCGGGACTTTGAGGAAAATAAGCATCTTCAGTAATATTTTCATCGTCAATTTCCTCTGGTAGTTCTTGATCAAAGTCTTCTTCTGATATAGATCTTGGTAGACCCAACATGGCATTCACATAAATATCCATTTTTCTAATGGTCCAAAAAAGTCTTTTTCTCGTCTCTAATTCAATAGGATTAAAATTAAAACCAACTTTTCGGTGAAGACCGGCTCGTAAGGACGATCTTAATGCAACACCAATATAGGAGTAACAAGTCGATAAACGAGCGGAGCATTGCAAGAAAATAATCATCATGACAATTGATTGAATTGCATATGTGTCACGAGCATCTGCAATATCGATTAATTTTCTTGCAGCCACAAAGTACTTGTAACCTTCACTGACATCATTGAAACCCAACTTTTCACACTTATCCATCGAAAACAAGACTCCTACAGCCATTATAGAATATACTAACGGTAGAATTTTGTACTGCTTATTGGTATAATATTCGGGTTCCGTTTCATAAAGTAGATCCAAGTCCCTGATGAAAGATGGTCTATGATAAAATCTAAATAGCACACAAGCGTTTTCCCAAACAGCTTCAATAAGTTCACTTGCAATATATTTCGGGGGTAAAATGATTTTGAATTCTCCATCATTATCGTTTGGGGAAGAAGCAAAAGTAGAGCTTTGCGGAGAGAACAAGTTATCATTCGAGCTTCCTTTAGGTAATCCGGTTCCTTCGTCGATTTCACTATTGGTGCCTTTGAAAGCCAGAAGACTTGCTAAGCCTGGTTTTAAAGTAGGATTTCGCTTGATGGCATCTAAGAAACCATTCATATTGAAGCTGGGGTCGTAAATGTTGACACCTGGAAATAACGATGATATTACGGTTTCCGCACATTTCAGTCTATTTTCCACTCGACCGGTTTCAGGAACCTTTTTTCGATTAGAAGGTTGGTTGTAAGTACATTCTGTAAATAGATTGTTAGCAAAGAGAATCTAGGCAATGAAGGAAAGACATTTCATACCATAGCTGTATACTGTGCAGTGAATACAGGGCTGTTTGCCGTCACATTTGACCTTCTTCTTCCTGCCTAACAAAACGCGAGGTAACCGTTAGCTCCACGACTACATTCAAGATCAGTACCGAAAAGGATCTATAGAAATATAACATACACTCATCACACGCTCTCGTGACACGCTTTCTCTTCTTCGAGGCGTTAGTGTCCACTAAATCTGTTGTAGCCTCCATAATGCGAAAGAAGGGTATTTTGCGTATCAATGAATGAAATAGTGGGGGAAAAATAGTAGAAGAAAAGAAAAAAAAATAGTGGTAATCGTAAAGTTCATAAAATACACTAAATATTATTAAATTCGTTCTCTGGGCAACCCCTACCCCCTATGTAATGCTACAAGAATTCCAAGACTGGCAATTTTTATTTTTAGATGTCAAAAATCAGCTGCTTTTCGATTATTTTATTTCCCACTGAATTTTCAACTGCACTATGGTTTTGAATCACAGAATTGAAGATGATATTTAATCCGCATTAACAAAGAAAGTCTTTTTCTTTTTTTTTTTTTTTTCGGGAATTTTTTTTGGGAACCATCTACTAAAATATTAAGGTAGGCACAGCCGTACAAATTGCAGTAATAAAATCCACTCCCTTCAGACGAGTTTTAATTGGACCGCTCGCTAATCATCACAACGGTCTTTAACCCCGAATTGCGGGGAAACGTTTTCTTTTCCTGAGAGTTATTTTCTTCTTTTGTCTATTTCACGTTATTGTTGGTGTATCCATGCAGTTATTTAGTGACCATTCTACTATCATTATTTCCTTTTTTGGGTATCTCGAACTTGAAATTCTTATGCAGGATAGGTTATGGAATCTGACATATTGGTCGTTGATTTAATAATAAGCAACTGGCGTCAACAGTACGATTATTATTACTTTTCATTATCTGATCCCTTTTTAATTAGTCGCATGATACTGAAAAATAAGCTATTGTAATTAGTAATTTCCATCTCAAGATTCGTGCTGCAAAATACATTCAGTGCTCTACACTTTGTAGGACTTGAAAATATATTTCACAATGAACCATTACTCTGAATATGCATTTGCATATGGTTAGATAAAGTATACGGACTTAATCGTTTACATTGTACAACATTTATGTTCCATAATCGCATCTTGAAAATTTCAATAATATAGTTGATTCAACGGCCTCATTTTTAGTACTAAAAATACGTAAGCACTACTCAGTACCTACTGTTTCACATGTATTTACTTCATAGTTATAGTAAAAAGTTGATATCGGTAGATTTTGATTATGATATAATTGTTACAACAGTATTAATTGGAACGACTTAACAGTGAAGAATTAAATGATCCTAGCTTCACCCGTATTTAATTTATAAATAATTCTTACGACGTTTAAGATATTTCTAAATCGAACTGACGCACTATCAAGAACTACGATTTCTATTCATCAATATGGTGGAACAAAGAGTTACTTTTCGGTGGATGCTCTAAGAGCTACTTCTCGGTAGATACGCTATATAAGCTCATTTCCGATACGCAAAGAAATATTAAGCACAGAAAGGTCACATCTGTTCTAGCAATCGATATCGTTTTGGCTTAATTATTCGAAGCATGAAAAAAATGAATCTCCCTGAGGCGGCACTATACTGGGCTTATCACTTTATGACAGATCGGAGAGTTAAACTGCAAATTGATGGAAAGAAGTCAAAGAGTAGTGCAAAGTTCTCCTATATCACCTTTTCTTTTCGCTATCTACACCAGTTCACTACTGGATACGATACAAAGGAATAGGGACCATGCTGTTGGCTAAGTCGATGATTTTTATAATGTTAAAGGTAAAAGTATCTCTGAAAACACCGACAAACTCCTTGACGCTTGTAATAAAAGGGGAAAATTTATCATATGTCTTTTGATTATGATGACATGATTGGTTTCATGCACATTAATAAAAATTTTGATCCAAAATGTAATACTCGCAAATTAAAAAGAAAAGAACTTCGCTTACCGGTATCTGGATACGGTAGATAAGCAGCTCGATAAAACTTCTTGGATTAACGGTGGACTCCTTCGTGGAACATGTGGAAGGAGTAATTTTTAAAATGAAAAGAATGTGTGGCATTATAGGAGTGTTGGGTGGGAGTCATGAAAGGATTTCTGGTCATCTGCTTACAATGCTCTACAATTCCTGCGTCCTGCCTGCCAATGCCATTTGGTTTGATTCGCTGAGTGAGAATATGAAGTTAAAACTGCAATATGTACAGAATAAAGGGTTACGAAGTATCTTGGGGACCAAAAGTTCACTCCCATGGATGTACTCCATTGTGAGTGCAACATTCTTCCACTCAAATTTCGTCGGAGTGAACTTAAATTAGGGTATGTTGTTAAGATCAATAGCGAGATTTGTCTTAATAATTTGGATAATTGTATTTTGCTTTCACTGTATGCTGGAATAAGACTGAAGAGCTGCTTTACTGAAGTTTAGAAATTTCCAGACGTCGCAGAATCTGTGTTTTGGGATGTGAACCCACCCTGAGATCCAGAAAAAGGATCAGCTTCTCAAGAGCTACATTGTACATACATATCAAAAATCGGATTTACTTTCAAGTTAAAAAGTAATGGACATTGCTTTACAACAATGATACTAAGGGGGAGTTTCGTCGCTCCATCACTGGGCCTGGTCTCTATAGCGGTGTGTGCCATCCTCTTTCGAATATTATGCAATTTTCTTCCCTTAAGATGCTCAGTACGATTTTTCAACTTCATACCGGTCATGGTGCTCTAGGAGATAAATACAGATACTTGTGGTCCAAAAGAGGACACAAAATTGTCAATGTGGTGAGTTAGCTTCTGCCCAACATAAAGTTGCTAAGTGCAGTGAATTAGCTGCAAGTAACTACTTCATGAGAATAATTTCTCCAAAACTTGATGTCAAGGTTCCTAGATACGTGTGAGTCCATTGATGCGGTGGTTAAGTGTTTGTTTTTCACACCGGCGCTCCTCTCTAGATGGTAGATCCCATGAACCGTTAACTTGTAATGGTTTTTCCCTTGAAAAGATTATTCTCTACATCTGAAGGTAATAATATTTTCCGCTAGGATGATCAAGGTTTCCTATTACACGTTAATTAGTTTTATCATTAATTGCTAAATAATTTAGCTCCATCCTAACTGCAATAATTTAAAAGACACGGGGAAAAGTGTGACCTTGAAAACTTCCATCAGGCAAATTTAACACAGTCTTCTTTCATGTAATGTTTTATTTTGTGATTGTTTTATTTTTAATTTAGAAGTCATCTTATATTTATTTATAAGATTTTATATCGGACATTAATCTGATTTATTATTAATATTATTATTTCCACTTAAATAATCGTAGACTCACTTTTCAAGGCCTATTACTCTTACTGTAATTTTATCTTAAAAATATAAATATTACATCTCTT
Source organism: Geotrichum siamense (nom. inval.) (assembly GCA_030568955.1). NCBI lineage: Eukaryota > Fungi > Ascomycota > Dipodascomycetes > Dipodascales > Dipodascaceae > Geotrichum > Geotrichum siamense (nom. inval.). The sequence goes on along the minus strand of JAJMJJ010000028.1, from coordinate 36,097 downwards.
ACTTAGAATAATGACTCAATGTCGTCTTCATCATCTTCATCATTATTTGTTGCTATTTCGCCGTTATTCTGTTCTATGGTTGAAGGTACATCATTCGTTGTATCGGCAGTAGTGGTGGAATTATTTACAGCATCGGATTTGGTTCCATTGGTGTTATTGGATGATGATGAAGCAGTGACAACTGACACGGCTGCTGCAGAAGCCTTAGCTTTATTTTCATCAACCGTCCGTAGTTGCCTCTTTTTAACTTCAAGCTCTTGCTCCAATTTCTTCACAACTTTAAGGAATCTGTCCTTGAGTAATGAATTAGAAGTATTATCAGCATTTTCACGTTTTTTGCGGATACTCTCTTCAAGATCTTGAATTTCTTCACGAAGAATCTTATTGTGACTAATGGCTTCCAGAGTTTCTTCATCCATATTCTTGCCATCTTCTGACATTTCGTCATCACCTTCAGTATCTTCAGACTCTTCAGATTCTTCTAAAGCTTTTTCAAGTTCCATGTTAAGCATATCTTCCTCCTCATCTTCCTCACCTCCTTGTTCCTCTTCATCTTCTTCATCATCAGCTTCCATACCAACAACAGGTGAAACACCGCGTGAACTGAGCATGTTGTAAGGTGTTGGTGCATCTGTGGAACTGTCTTTTCTTGCTTGAACCAATGGCTGAACACTGCTAGCACGTGAAGGCAGAGCAGAAGGTTGATTTATTTGGTTAGGATCAATCAACTCATATTGTGTCTCTTCAGCTTCATCATCCAGTCTAAACAATTCTTCGATTTTTGCCTCCATGGATTCAATAGCTTTCCTGGAAATTCGTTTTCTAAACCTTCGATGCTTCACATTATATAGTGGAGGTGTAATACCATGAGGTATTGAAGTGTTTTCACTTCGATCAGTACTAGTGGATTCCAAGTGGAATATATCGTCCTCTTGAGCAATGGGTTCTGTAACTAAAAGCATCTGGCATATATCTGATACTTTGTAGATATTTTTGCGATCAAATGTTTTATGAGCTTCAGTAATAGTAGGAAGATCAACTAATTTGGCGGCGAATAACTGTTCGTTAATGGAAACAACAGCTCTACGAGAATCTTTGAATTTGATGTTGACTCGAGATAGATCACCAGCATCGCACGTTGCGCGTAAATAATCAAGATGCGGACCCGGTACCATTCTCAAAATAATAGCTTCCTCAATCATAGGGTCATCTTCTTGATCTGGAGCTTCTGAATCGTACCCCTGGCCCGGTTGCCGGGAAGCCTTGACACGAATACGTGGAAGACCTTCTTTTTTGGAGCGAAAACTTAGACTAGGGATCGTTTGTTTGGTACCAACTCCATAATCTCTTTTGCCTTTTTTCGGAGAATTATTTTTGGATTTCGAATCTAATGAGAGTTTGAGTTTGGGCTTTTTGGGCGTAGAAGGAGGCTCTACATGATCTGGTTCATTGTCTGTAAATTTTCGTTTCTTTTGTCCAGTATTAACTTTGATCCTAGGTAATGAAGGATTCCGAAATGAAATTCTAGGTATAGTTGATGTGTCTGAAGGAAGTTCAACAGGTTCTGCAGTAGGTACCTTCTTCTTCTTTTTTTTTTTCGGTTTTATTGCCGATGGCGTCGAAGTGTCAGTGTTGACATTTTCAGTCGTAGAAACGTCTAACTCGTCAGAGTTCTCCTCACATTTAACAATGCTTTCTTGAAGTTTCTTTGGATTCAGTTTCAGCTTGATCATTATAATTCTAGGGCCGATCAAGGAGCCATTATACTTCACTTCGCGATAGTTTTGTGAAGGGTCTTGAAGAAGGAGTAACAAAAATCTGGATTAGGGTTTGGGGTAGTAATATTTAATTTCCAAACAAGAGAATAAAAATCACACACAAATAATTCAAAGACAAAGCTTACTACGGTCTACGCCCTAGCGGGTTTTTTTTTCTGAAAAATAAAAAATAAATAAAATACCGAACCATCACGCTCTCTATTACTGAAATTCAAAAAGTTCTGAATATATAAATATTTGGTGATAAGAACAAAACTTACGAGTGGGAAAATTATTTGGATTAAAAGACGCGCTCACATAATCGTTGAAGTTTCATTGAAAACGGAGGGCATCTATTATCGCCCAACATGAACTCACAGAATGAGATCAACCAGCCAGCACGGCAGTATGCTGCATTGCTTAAACAGTACCAGGACGCGATGAATGCTACAATGCAAGCAACACCTCATTCTGAGGCACAAACGATAGCTATGAATCGAGCACAGAAGCTCAAAGCTTTACTACTACAGTTTCAGCAACAGCAACAACAATTGAGAAACTCACAGTTGAATCCAGGCGTTATCCCAGTATCTGCTCCAGCTAGTGGTAATTCTAACACTGATACTACTGGTAATAGTAATGGAGGGACTAATGGAGTATCGGGAGTAGGACAAAATGGAGGTATTCAACTACAGAATAGTGCCCAGACTGGTACTTCAGGGGAAAGGAGATTGACTCAAGAACAGATGAGAATGTTGGCGATAAGACAAGCTCAAATGAATGGTCAAATTCCTGTAAATTCCACTTCACAGCAACAACAATTTATACTTCAACGGCAACTCATGCTCAAGCAACAACAACAACAGCAGCAATTACTTCAACGCCAGCAACAACAACAACAACAGCAGCAGCAGCAGCAGCAGATACAACAAAAACAAGAACAACACCAACAACAACAGCAGCAGCAGATACAACAATCGCAACAACAAGAACAACAAAAACAACAAGAACAACAAAAACAGCAACAACAACAACAGCAGCAGCAGCAGCAGATACAACAATCGCAACAGAATTTAAATACAAACCAGACCTCTAGTCAAGTAGAAGGTCCTCAGGTTAACAATGTACAAGCTTTCAATGGGATTGGACCAAACGGTATGGCAAACTCTTCTCCGCAACAAAATGGAATGCCTACGCAACTTACTCCTCAACAACAGATGCAAGTTCAACGTCAACGGATTGCTACTTTAAGTAATATTCCACCTGCTAAACAAGAGCAGATTAAACAGGAATATATCACGAATCAAAAAAGATATCAAATTTTGTGTAAAGAAGAGGAAAAGTTGCGGAGTATACCTTCTCAGACTGGAGATGCCAGGACAAAACTTCTTCAACAATTACAGTCTATCGTTAATCAAAAAACTCAAATATCTAATATGATAACTAAACAGAGTCAGTTTCTTGCTGCTCTTTCAAGTGTACACAAGTCACAAACGCAATCTCAAACACAATCTCCAGCCCAAAGTCAAGGTCCAAGTCAAAATCAAGGCCCTGGTTCCATTAATACTCAAAATCAAGTTTCGACTGTAGGGACACCATCTACCCATGGAACACCTAACAATATACCTGGTAGAACTACACCTGCTATCCCTCCAAGCCAATCTCCTTCAAATGATCATACTCCTAGACTTAATCCATCTGGACAGAATACTCCTACACCAGGATTTGCTCAAGTGAACTTTGATAACAGTGGAGTACAAATGAGTCCTGCTAATAAAACGGTATTGATAAATCAACAACAATCACAACCTCAGGTAGCTCAACAACAACAGGTTAACCAGCATCAGATGAATACAAGAGGTACGGGATTACCTGGGCCAGTACCTCAGGGTATTTCTGCTGGAAGAAGTCTTCCCCATAATCCAAACGTACCAGCTTCTTTAGGTCATCTTTTCCCTACTACACCGGAAGTAATGAATGATCTTCACCAATTTCAAACGTTGAAAACCCAATTGACCCAAATGCAAAATTCAATCAACTCAATGTCTCGAAAGATTGAACTTGCTCGTCAACAACCTCAACAAGTTGATCCTCAGGCGTTGAAAAATGCTCAAACTCAATTGCAAAATTATCAGGCTCAGTTTACACAAAAGGTTCCAATATTTCAGGCTCTCCAGCTTAAGCTCAAACAAATTCAGCAGCAGCATTATCTGCAAAAACAACAACACCTTCAACAACAACAACAGCTCCTACAACAGCACCAGCAGAAACAGCCACCAGCTTCATCTCAGTTACAAGCACCGTTACAAACTCAACCTCAGGTTCAATTGCAACCACAGCTGCAACCACAAAATCAACCTTCACCACAAGTTTTGCAACAGGCAAGTCTATCTTCACCTCAAGTTGCACAAGTCCTCCCGCAGCCTCAATACAGAAATCAACAATTGATTAATCAAGTACGTCAACAGTCTAAAGGTCCACAAAGCCCTGCAACACCAGGAGTTGAAATTACACAAAAAGAAAATATTTCTCATCAGGTAATTATTAAATTTTAGAAGAATCCTTTTGTTGCTTATACACTAACAACTATATATATAGGGATCACCTTCTGTTCAAACCCCATTTTCGCCTCAAGTTGTACACGGATCTCCAAAAAATGCATTCCCACAATTCCAAACACCAGCTGCAAATTCTCCTCAACCTCAACGTACACCGAGTGTTCCGCATGGCAGTCCTCCAGTGTCTGGAGTACCCTTACAGCTATCAGCATCAAGACCTGCATCAAGACCTGCAACACCAAGTTCAGGTTCACCATCTAATACAACTATAGCAAACGATCTTCAACCTCAACATCTGTTACAACAACAACTTCGACAGCAACAGCAACAACTACACCAACAGACCATTGGGCAGTCACAAGCTCTTACTCCTATTCAACAACTTCAACAATTGCAAGAATTACAGGCCCAACAAACGCAGAGAGGATTTCCAAAACGTGAACCCATCGATGCGATACCTGGACGAACTAAACTCCCATTACCACAGACTCCTAAAACTTTAGATTTTAAAGTATTAGAACCAGTTGCGGCAAAATCTGAACGTCCTACACTTTTGTCTGGGTCATCCTTAGGTAGAAGTACATTGGACACACCGGTTGTAACAAAGATACCTCCTGTTGATTTGATTGGTCTAGCCGGTGAACCACGAGTTCTAGGAAAACGGAAATTAAAGGATTTTGTTCTTAGTGTTGCCGGTCCTGACAACGATGTGATGATTGACGGTGATGTCGAGGAGGCTTTATGCGAAGTCGCGGATGAATTCATTCACAATTTAACCACATTTGCATGCAGATTAGCCAAACATCGAAAATCTGACAAACTTGAAAATCGTGATATTCAACTTCACCTTGAACGCAATTGGAATATAAGAGTTCCTGGCTACAGTGCAGATGAAGTTAGATCAATTCGTAAAATCGCCCCTGCCCCCTCTCATAATCAAAAAGTAGCTGGTGTTAAAATGAACAAATCAGTGGAAAATAGTAATAATGAGTGAATGTGACTTTGGGGTTCATATACACTCTACTCTACACACAAATTTTTTCTTCTTGCTTTATGTGTTGTATTTTTTTTATTTATTTTAATGACGTACTGTTTATATGTACTTAATATGTATTTATTTATATTGTATTATTATTATTACTACAAAAAATTGTTTTTATTATGAATTTCAAAAAGTTATCAACTGTGAGTAAAGTAAGTAATTTAGGTATTGGTGACTTACATATGAGGAAAGTTTTTGGACAATTCTTCTTATGTGCAAATTCATAAAAATTTTTTTTAGCAAAACAAATCCATTGTTTGACGGTATTATTATGACTACTATTATTATTAGATACATATATATATATATTTTTACTTATTACTTATTCATTTCTTTAATGAAAAACACACATTATATATTAACTTATTATATTATTACATTTCGAATTGTTGACCATCGACAAATTCATCATCGTCCATCATTCCTACATCGACGACATCATAGTCGTTTTTCAATAAGTCATTATTACTCAAACCATTTGCGTTATTGTAATTGACCGTATTTTGAATGTCATTGTCATCGTATAACTCTATATCGTCATCTTGGAAATGAGTAGGTGCAGTTCCTCGTACAGAGGTACCTAATCGGGCAGTTCCGAAATGATCATCTAAATTTGATTCACCCACATATGTAAATTGATCGAAATTAGCTTGGATACCGGGTGATAATGGTGTTGATCCAAGTCCACGTTTCATCATACTGGTTGATGCTTGAGTGAATTCGGGATCAAAGTTAGATGTGTCGGTTTCACCACCTGTGATATGAGGTTTGAAAGGAGGTTGAATTTGCTTTGCGGCCATCAAATCCCAATCAACATCGTGGAAAAATGGATGGCTTTTAAGTTCCAATGCATCACCATTGGATCCCAATCTATGAAGAGGGTTACGATTTAAAAGACCTTTCACAAAATTACGTCCTTCAGTAGATAGCGCATCTTTAGGAAATCTAACTTTACCAAATGCAATGTTTTTATACATCTGCTGTATGTCATCAGCATAGAATGGGGACCAGCCACAGCACATTTCAAAAACAAGAACACCCAAGGACCAAAAATCAACCATCTTAGTGTATCCCTTGTCGTCCAGCAAAACTTCGGGTGCTAAGTATTCAGTGGTACCACAGAATGTATTAGTAGTACCATTAGAAGTGACATTGGCCTTTGATAAGCCAAAGTCACAAAGAGCAATATGCCCATTGGCATCTAGTAAAATATTTTCGGGCTTAAGATCACGGTAGACAATATCGTTGTTGTGCAAATGTTCAAGGGCTATAATGAGTTCAGCAATGTAAAATTTGGCACGCTCTTCGGGGAATCTTCCCTCCTTTTGTAAATGCCAAAAAAGCTCGCCACCAGACATGTAATCCGTAACTAGATAGAGATCGGTTGGAGTTTGAAAAGAGAACTTTAATCCAACGATAAACTTCGAATCCGCCAAAGCCGTTCGTACTAAAATGTCTCTTTCTCCAATAGTATGGGCTACTTCCTTTTTTTGAACAATGACTTTTTTTGAAAGGATCTTCATGGCGTAAATTCTGTTGGTATCTCGTTTCCTAACCTGATAAACATGTCCAAAAGTACCTTTCCCGACAAGTCTAAGAACATCAAAATCGTAGGGTCCAATTCTTCTATTTCTAATGCGTTCATAAGTCATTTGAACTCTTACTTCACCTGTTACAGGTACATCGTGCGCACGAGGCTCGAGTTTCAACCATTGGTCGACGTAGGTTTGAGATCTCAGGTTGGGACGTATCTTGACTTGGCCCAAGAAAATATGATCCCAAGCCTGGTCATAAATGCTGATATCCAGTTCGGCATTTTCGGAAGTAACATCAAATTGACCTTCGTCTTTCCATTGAGGATTTCCAGGGTTGTAAGCCTGTGGTTGGGGAATCTTTCTTCCTTTGTTCGACGGGATCGCAATGCTAATAGTGGAAGAAGATTGAGTCTTTTGATTTAAGTAGTCCGCAGTAGGAGCGCCATGAGTAATAAATTCGGATGAGTTGTATGAGCAAACAACATATGGTGATGAAGTTAAAGAAGGTGAATGTAATTTTAAACCGTGAGCTTCGACGATTCTAACTTTGAGTCTACCTATAACAGCACTCTCTGACTGTGGTGTCGCAATGTCTGATAATGGAGTAGTTGAAGGAGGTTTATTTGCCATGACTGAATTTTAGTGGATGTATTTTTAACAAGGATAGATGGGAATGGCTGGAGAACAGGATGCTAAGTGTTTAAGATGGTGATTTTATTAATTGTTTAAAAGTCGTTAGAAAAAGAACCGCTTCTTGACTAATAATATATATTTAGATTACGTAATATACATAGAAACATTTCTCCACGAAGTCTTATTTTCAAGGATCCACCGCTTATAATATAGCAAAAAGTATTTTGAGAAGCGAACAAATAGTAAATCTACCAAATTATCTTTCTTTTTTTTTTTTTAATTAATTCATGACTTTGTGCTAATGATCCACCCCCATCACTAAAAATTTTGGTAGTGATATTCCTTAAAATGTCCCAATATTATGTAATAATGTACCTTTTCTTTATGGGTATGATGTGTCTTTTTCTGTCAGTCTAGTAGAAAGTGTAGACTCTGGATCGAACCTCAGTTCAATCCTTGCGTGCATTTCTTTATGTGTTCACAGTTATCTGTTACAACTTCAGTGAACTTTTTACAAATCTTATTTAAGCTGTGTTTACATTCTACGATTCATTTCATACAAAAAGTATAAACTGATATCTCTATTGGAATCAAGAGAATCATTTCATAAAGTGGTTCAGATTGATAATCTTTAAATTAGCTGTAAATAAGTAAGTTAATAAATTGCAAAGAGTTCAATAAGAAACACTGGTATTTGGTAGAGAAATATGAATACAACCCATGGTATGTATCTTAAAACTTAAATAAATAAATATTATTAACGGCATGTATGAGAATGATCGCGACGTTCAAATGTTTGTTGATATAATGGTATCACTAGAAATGAATCTGACTAACATTTCTATATAAAGAAATCAAACAAGTATAATTTATAAAAACAGTCGTTCTCAAAAATAACCACGTTGAGTACAATTTAAGATAGGTATCTAATCGATATAACGGAGCAAAAAAGAAGTACTATTTAGAAGATTTCTTCAGATATTTCCTTTTGTTAATTAAGAAAACAAAAAACAAAAATCAAAAAGGTAACTTCTGCATCAATTGATGAAAAGAGTCTTGCCCTTTTAATTATTTGTTTCTATTGGAAAGAGTGCGTTTATGAAAAGTATAATTTAATTGTCTCGTAGAAAGTGGAAAGGAACTTGATAAATCGGGCTAATTTATAAATCAAAGCTATATATGCTGGCATATTGTATATTTGATGTGCAATACTTTTTAAAAACAAAAGAATATTAGGGTGAGTAGTAAGATATATACCAAACCATCACATAGCATACGTGAAGTCACCAATTATCAGTAATTCCAGCTACTAATTCATATTCTCTGTACATAATTTTTTACCATATAAATAATACAGAAATTTAATCCTTTATTCTTTTGTATTTGTGTTCAAAAGTGATCCACCAATTTCTGTCAATATAATGATAATAACATGATGATCTAAATTTCCAAACCTTTATTTTCAAATGTTGTTACTCGCACAATAATGAAAAGAAGGAGAAGTATTCAACTCTTATGCTTTCCTTAATTTTGGGTTTTCGTTGGACTTTAAAGTTGGAAAAGATCTTTTAACTGTAGAAAAAATTTTGAGTTTAAAGAAAGAAAAAAAAACGAGGAGGGAAAAACATCAAGAGTTGTTTCAAACCTTCTCTGTCTTGTTCAACTTTGAGAAATTAAAGGTTTATAGGATGGAAATACTGAAACCCCCTGTTTTTTAATAAAAAATCGAGAGACTGTACAGTTGAATCTATATATTGCATGTATGTAACATAACTTTATCCCTGTACTCAAAATTTTTTCAAAAAGTCCTTCTTGTTCAATGTATTTCCTATTATTTTTTTGTTGCCTGAATTATAGTTGTTTTCAATATACAGCAAATATGCCCGAATATTAATGATGACCTTATTTAAAGCTCTGAAATTTGCCTTGGAATCTATTCTGTATGTCATGATAGGTTTATATTTTTGGTGGCACATATATAAGCATTTTTGTGCTTGAAATTATATTACTCTGGAAATGTCATTTTATCAGCATCAATATGTGCAAACATCTTAATAGTATATTAACTTGGTTTTCACATAGTATTGTAAAAAATTTGTCAGAAAGTGCTATCAAGTTGCATAAACCGTTTCAACCTTCTCTTTTTTTACTGGTTTCAAAGCCTGGACTCAGCAATTGTGATTAAGTTTTTTTGGTAAAATGGTTATAATAGTGACTCTTTTTCTTTCTCTAAAAGATACATGGTTGGCTTTTTATAATCATTTTCATTTCCTTTAAACGTATACCATCTTCATGACTCACTTCAACTTTGCTATCAGCAAAATGACATACTTAAGGACAACCAAATGATTTTAATATATTAACTTTTAGATTTTACTTGAAAGTTCGATATTATAAAGTTTAGAATTTGGTATTATTGTTTCATTTTTCATTTACTGGTTTTATTAATTTGTATAATTGTGGAGTTTTAAAAATCTTTGATATCGAGTATTAAAAAAAGTTAAGAGCCATAAAAACAATCTTAAACAAACAAAAAAAAAGCAATAGTCTTGAAAAAAAAAAATAACGGAACCATTTTTATTATTTGAATAAATTTGGATATAAATTAACTACATTTTTACCTTTTGTATTATATAAATAATATCTGGTAAATTAGTTGTTGATGAAAATTAAATTAACTAGACTGAAATTTTTTAAATGATGTGGAAAGAACAAAATAAATGTTTAAGATTTATATATATATATATATATATTTTCATTACTGGTAGTGCTATGTGTATAAGCAACGAAAGTGCTTAGGGAAAGTCATATATCAGCAATTATATAGATTCATACATGTTCAAAGTAATATTGGAATTAAAAAGTATTTCAATAAACAATAATTTTGTTGTGTGTACAATCTATAATGATTTGATGATAAAACCGTTTGCTGCATAGATACCACAGAAAATAGTTGAATCTACCAGTATGACCAAATGAATAAAGTACATATTTATATTATCTTCACTCCATTTGCAAGTTATAATTGCGTAATGTGACAACTGGTATTATTTGTTATTTTTTGTTTCATTTTGAGGGGAAGAAAAAGTGAGGAGGTCAAGTTATATATAGGTGAGTCTGGAGTTCGTAATTAATTTGATTATTGTGAGATATGTATGATAAGATAATGAATAGGGAAAACAAGAAAACAATATGATGTTCAAACTAAAAATTAAAGTGTAATCTCAATTGAGAAGTTATAAATTTAATGGAATAAAATACGGAAGAACCATTGGAGTATTTGATAATTTATGAGTTTATTTCTCCAACTATAATGATTATTAAATATAAATATGGAGAGAATTCTATCAAATTACTTCATTTCAAATGTATTAACAGACTAGTCTATAAATAATAGTAGAACTAATTCAACCTTGGGTTATCCTAATGTCAGTTTCAAGAAAGTTAAAAGTAAGGAAGCGGGAGTTGAAATTGTGGGACGTCACAATAAGGATTTCATTGTGGAAATCATTGTCAAAACAAATGTCAATAACGGTTATAAAAGCTTGTTTAAGTTGAATGGTTAACAAAACCTTTTATTAATAGATGCATGCGTAACACAGTTACAGAAAGAATTTCTACTGGAGAGGAAGGTATTGCAAAAAACGTCATGTGTAGAAAATACCAAAAACTTGTATGAATTATAAATTCAACCCTCAATGTTTCACAAACCTATTGAACGGATTTATGTTTCTCAATCATATAGATATAGATAGGATGCAGAAGTTAGTACTAAACCTTCAAGCCGCCGAAAACAACTGGGGGCATGGTAAAAGAATGAAAATTTTATTGTGTGTCTTGTGTTTGTCTGAAGTTTTGTTTTTTCCTATATTTTTTTAATTAATGTATCCCGATGAGTTATTTGTAAAAATATATGTATCATAGTAGTTGTGATACAGTTAATGGCTGGTCAAATAATATCCACCAACCAATTTAGGTTATGTAACAGATTTTTATTTATTTATTTGCTATTTAGGTAGCTTTTGTTGTGTGGGGTATAGGTATATTATTATCATGAAATCTCCCTACATATACAATTTCTGCAATTGGGTATATATAGTACAAAAACAACAATATCGAAGAATATAAGATGTTGCTGTTTAAGCGAATGTTCAGTGTGTCAGCTTTTGTGAGAAGCACTAAATTTTATGGAGTACGGTGTGGGAGGACTATTGGAGTTTTTGATAATTTGTAAGATTATATTTTATTTTTTTGACGATGGTAATGGTAATAACATTTTGACTAATGGAGGAGGAATAGAAATGAGTGTTCGAAATCAGTGAATAAGTTTTCGGGTGCCTACGATAAAAAGTTTAGTAATAGGGAAGAAGCGATAAAATTTGTGGAGGTGGGTAGAAATTCTACGAAGAATGATCAAAAGAAAATTAGGATTGTTCCTAGTGGTGATAATGATAAGACGGGAAAGAAAGAACATATTGCGGCAGAAGCAATAAAGCTACAAGCATTACAAGGTATTGAAAATGCAAAAGGCATTGTGCATCAAGCCAGTACAACAACTAGTATTACCATAAAGGAAATACAAAAAATACGAAATGAATTTGTTGTCCGAGAAAGAGTGTTAGCCAGTATTAAAGATATTATCACACGGGTAAAGTCCGAATGTATGATTGAAAGTAATAATTTTATTGACATGATCACGAAATTGCTCAGGAATTTTAAGGTTATAAATGGAGATGATGGTATGAAGTTGAGAAAAGCATGGTTTGGGGATTGGTTTAAGAGATTTGTATGTAGTGAAGAGGTAGTGAGATCTATTAGACAATTGGATTTGAAACCGAGTATAAATAAGAAAGCGAAGAAGAAGAAAGAGAAGTCAAGTGTTGAAATCAAAGCGGCTATAGATGATGTAAAGAAAAAGATCAAAGGAAAACCAGAGCCTACGACTACACCAAAGAAATCAAAATCAGCCAGAAGAAGAGCCAACAGAAAAGCAACTGCCGTAGCTGCAATAAAATCACAAGTCTTACAAGTTATCGGTACCAAGAAAGAGCTTCTCAAGCAAGAACACAAAACAATTACCACCAAACCATACAAGAAGATAAATACTACAAAAGTCGAAGTCAAAGAAGAAGAAAAAAGAAAGTATGAAGCAAATATTTGCCAATTGTTTGCTAGTATTAAAAACATTGAACAACAAAAGGAATTTAATCAAAATTTTGAGAGTAATAATACGATTGATACAAATACAGGATTACCCAGAATTATTGTTTATACGGATGGATCAGATTTTTATGATCAAGATTTAGGTAAAAGAAGGTCAGGTTTTGGAGTATACTATGGACCGGGCGATCCACGTAATCGAACAGTTTCACTTTCCTTATCAACCAAACATTGTAACAACCATGCAAAACTTGCCGGCATCCATTACGTTCTACAAACACACGATTACAGTACTACTAACTTTTTGTCCAACAACAAGAAACCTTCACAGCACCTTATAATCCGAAATGATTCCAGAAATTCAATTACTTATTTACGATCACCGCCAAGGCAGAATAAATGGAATAAATTAGAGACAGGAAGTAAAATGAAAAAATTGGTTGAAAAAAGTTTGGCTTGTATGGATAGGATTAAAGAAAATGGAGGGGAGGTTGAGTTTGAATGGGTTAAAAGTCAGAAATGTTTGGGGAATAGATGTGCAGATAAGTTGGCATCTATTGGAGCAATGATGGTAGAATCTACGTAGGCTAGGTGAGTAGTGGTAATGTGTTAGAGACACCTACTGACATTGGAATGTAGAAATACAAGATAAGCCACAATAACTTCATCATCATATGGGTGGTGGCATATTGATTTTTCTACGGTATTTTGAAATGTTACATTTACATAGTATTACATAGTACATGACCTGATCTGTTACTACATAGTAGTACATATACTATGTATTACAAAACAAATAAACACCACGGAACCTTCGATTACCCACTTGAGTCGAGTGCGTTGACCTTCAATGTGCACAGTGTGTAGACACGTGTGAGTTGATGCGCGTTGCCAAATGCAATCAAATTTGTGTAGCCGACCTTTCCTTGATGCTATTGAATTAAAAAAAATTCCTTGATGTAGAAACTTGATCCTTCAATTGATGTTATCAACAGCATACATGTATCAATTGACAATGAACACTTGTTAAAATTAGTATCCATTGTCATGTTCACAAGTATGAAAATGGAATTTTGTAACTTCAGCCGTAAGATAGTTGACCGATGAATGATTTTCAAGAGATGCTTGGTAAATTTCTGTGTGTATGATGGGATGAATAAGGTGATATAAAACCAAGCAGTACATACACCTTAATATACATACGCAGTAAATATCAATATTTTTAAAAAACGGTGGGTAAGTTATAACAAGATTCTGACGGTCAAATTACAATAGACGATGATTGTTCAATTGTTGAAATTTAATAAAAGTTGGAAATCTGTTTGCCAATTGAATGTACATAATAATATATTATGGCACAAGTGTTAAATGTTATTTAGATAGGAAAAATATAAAAGCGAAAAAGAAATTTTTTCATATTTTGATCTTGGACTAAACTTTAAGTGGCATAGATCCATTCTGGAACCAGCAGTATAGTGGGCCTCTTCTTCGGGTAAGAAATATTGTAACATCCCTGATTGGACAAATGACGTGCGCGTGTATGTATGTATGTACCATATGTTTTGAAATCAAAGTTGCGCAAAGCATTAATATATTCAATTACTACCATCTCCGAATATATCCAAGAATTAAATAAAATAACAGAGTAAAAATCCAACGCCAATTACAGAATATGTTTATGTTTTTTTTCTCCAGTAGAAGTACTTCTTAGAAAGACTCTTCTTCGCCAAAAGTGAAATTCGGAAAAAAAAAAAGAGAAGGTATTAAGGTTTTCTACTATAGTAGAAAGAGAAGTTAATTATGAATTGTAAAAACATTAATATGAGGATTTTATACAAATCGGGTTTAGAAGAAATGGAAAAAGGGAAAAAAAATCCGTTTCTGGTTTACTGAGGGATAGTGTAAATAACGGTACTACGCTACTGCAAGAACAAAGAAAAGGACAAAAAAGGAAGAATAATTACATAATACTACGTACGGTCAACGTTTCTTTTTATTTATTTTCATTTTGTAATAAATTGCTAGAGCAATGATGGAAACTATAAAATGCTTTTGATTGTCCCTTTTTTTATTTTATTTTCTTTCCTTTCTTTCTCTGTGTTTTGCTTTTATTCTTAATTAAACAACCAACTTATAGATTTACGATTACTACATTTAAACTATCATTCATGTCATCAATGTCAACGACCTCATCATCAACCATCATGATTTCAAGCAATGATGATGATTTCTCCAAAGACTTTTCATTCACTTCATCGTCATCAATCGATGAAGAATCTCAACCATCAAATGCAATTTCATTTGCAAAGAAAGAAATTATCAAATGCACAACCAAGAAAGTGTCCAAGCTTAGTTGTAGCATTTTATCATCGTCCGCATCAAGCGAACCAAATTCTCAGCTATCGTCATCAGATGAAGACGATTCTGGTTGTGAATTGTCAAACAAGAAGAAAATGCATTATTTTGACAGTAAAAATGCTGTCGCTGTTAGTGCAGCACGGTCACAACAACAAGGATTAAACTGGAATTGGTCGACCTTCTAAAGAGGTTTATTTTATCTGTCATTATTTGGCTCCAATTTTTTATTTATTTTGCATCGAAGCAAGTTCTTCTACACTTTTTTAACGACTATATCTTCTATCCCCTTTATTTTTATGATTTCCACTGTTTTTCTTAGTATGACAAATAAAATAACCATGAGAGAACAGAAACATGACCCTCAATTTAATGCTGTTTTTTTACTTGTTTGGTGCCTACTAATATTAATACCCTCTATGATGATGATGGCACCTTTCTTAATTATTGCAATGATTGTTATTTCCTAGTTTTTTTATGTTAAATAAATAGATTTTAATATTAATTTGTTTAATAATTTCTTGTGTGTGATGCCCTAATAGAGGTAATAAAAATGGGAGAACTCCGGGAGTCACACCATTGTAGATCAAGCACATTACATAAGATCACCTTTTCACTTCCGAATATTGTTTAAACTATTTTGGACATTTTCTTGTCTTGTTTTCTATTATAATAGAAACAGCAAAATCCATAATGTAACAATTCCCATTCATTTTCCATTTCTTTCTTCCAATCCCGTTCCCGACCAACACTATCATATAATTCCACCATTACTTTACTAAAGCAGTCAGTACACTGGAACCACAAATATCTTGAAGCCAAAGTACTTTCTGCTATAGTAGTATTTGCAGAGGTTCTATTTGGATCAGTTGAAGAAGAAGAAGGATAGAATTTTCGCCAACATTTCGGAGGATTTGTTTCATTAGTCTCTTCAGTTTTCTTCGCACTATTGTAATACAAAACTTTCAATGGATCAGGCGAAACCATTTTCCACGGACACTGATCCCCATGAGCACTATCCAAAATCTCCAACACTGCTTCTCCACACACACTGTCAACATTCGGAATTGTCGTATACCCTTTACAGCATTCACACATCACCACCACCCCCTTCCCTTCAAAACTTCCTCCCTCGTTAACACAAACAAATCCACGACTGGCACAATCCACTGGCGTCACTTCATCTTCCTCGGCAGACGAATTACTACTGTAATAATGATGAGGCCAAATTATTATTGATGATGTCGTAAATGTTTCAATTCTTCGTAGCAAATCAGGTCTTGACCATGGCTTAAACTTCGTCGCACCAGCCTGTTGTGGCATTTTTGTAGTAGCAGTAGTATTAGTACTACTTGTGGTAATGGTATTGCATGGTCTTTTGGTTATCATTTTTTTTTTTTTTTTGACCTTTTTTCAAATTCTATTCATACTCATTATTTGCCTGTTGATATATGCTTCAAATAGGTTTGTATTATTACAATATATATTTGTAGCCTGATAGCACTTTTTTTTTGGATCATTAGAAAAAATTACTAGACTGTGTTTATGTGTGTTTTCCTATAGGGTTGGGGTATTTACAACACATGCAAATCGGAGTTTGTAACACATTTTATGTATAAAACAAATAGTAACAGGGTGGCCAAAAAGTAGTCATATCATAGGTGTGCTAAGTAATATATACAGACCTATTCATATGGATGTATGTAAGTATATATGGCACAATCTTTGTTTCATTCTTCTTTTCACGTATATCAACATCCTATAGTAATTATCAACTATTCTAAGAGACCTATCATCATTTACTTAATTTCATTTTTAATCAATACAAACAATTTCTACAAATGAAAATCCAAAAAAAAAATGCCTATAAATAACAAAATATATATTTACCTATCTACCTACCCACATATGTATACACACTTTCAAGAACTATCAAGGGCAAAATTGTTCATATTCTTTTAAACATTTTCATTTTGATCCTTTTCTTTTTTAGGTGGTGATCCAACTGGTGTAACAGGTCTTGATCCAACTGGTGTTCCCGTAAACATCATTGAGTTTGAATATGTTCTCGAATGTTTAGTTCTCGATCCTTCGCTTAAATTAGTAGTAGTAGTACTACTACCACCACCAATAATAGGAGGAGGTATCAACATTTCCTGATTCCCACCATTGGCAACCAATGTTAATGGTCTTAATCCTCCACTACCACTATTACTACTCATAGAACAAATAGAATTTCGAAGGTCCTTTTGGGCAGATCTTCTTGCAAGTTCTGTATATGAATTTGAACTTGATCGGGATCGGAATTCTGCGTGTCGCTGTGCCAGTGTAGTAAAAATGTATTCACGATTAATAATAAGATCACTGACAAGTTGTGGGGGATAAAAGTTATCACAAGATTTACTCATGATACGGGGCCGAAGAATTAAGGGTGCAACGGATTTGGTTAGCTCTGATAGTTGATCTTTGATTGATTGTGTCAATTCAGTTTTTGATGATTCCAATGAAAGAAGGAAAGCAAAATGATTAATGAGAGCTTGCAATGTAATTAAATTGAGTTGAGGAACATGACTCAATAATGATATCAATTTGGTTAATTTCTCTTCTTCTTGCATGCCACTACCTTCTTCCTTTTCACCACTCTTAATAGAAACTGTATATAAAGGTTTTAAAACGTCGTACAACGTAGATTGAATCAAGCTATCAGGTAATTCCATAAAAAATTCCTTTAATGTAGACAAGACAACAGTAATTGGTTCTTGTCCAACTGCTTTTTGAAATTGTTCTTGTGTTAATTCTGAATTATTCAATTCACGTCGTAGTGTTAATACTTCGACTATAGGTGAAGGTGGTGATATCCATAACGTCAATAACAATTGCTTAGATTCTTCAGACAATTCTTTTCTAGAAGAAGATGGGAAATCTGCAGTTTCATCTGATTTTGAACTTGCTGCATCATCTGTAGTTACATCACTACTACTATTACATGGACCAACGGGAGGACTCAGCAAAGCAGCCGGGCTAGTAATATATTCCAAAACAAGGTCAACAAACCATTTCGAATTTTTAATATCCACTCCAAATGTTTGTACCACCAAATTGGAATTGAAAAAATTCTCGTAAACCACTGGTTTAGGCCTATATTCACCTTTCATTCGGTTCAAAATAACATTCTTCAAATCCATTGCTAAATCCAATTTGTCTGGCAACTTAATTGAAATTTTACTAATCTCACCCAATGCTTCGATTGAATGATTAACAACCATTGAAAAATCATGCATTGTAGTTCGGAATTCATAGAGTCGATCACGTTCACATTGTTGCATAAATTCAAAAACTTCGAGAATAAGTTCTTCCAACTGCGTACGTTGTAAATCCAAATCAAGTACAGCATCCTTATACTTTTGATCAGCTTCTTCGATTTCTCGTTTAAGTTTGGTCATTTGAGTTTCTCGAATTTGATTGTCATCATTTCCATTACTAACACCGGTAGCCTCTCGAAGATTGGAAAAGTATCCTGACATAAATGACATGGTTCTTGTATGTGCTTTTCTAAAAGTTGTAGAACTTGTTGTAGAACTTGTTGTTGCAGAATTTGTACTCGTAGTAGGAGTTAATGTATTTCCTGACTGAGGGTTCTCAAAAGCTTTTTGAGGATTGAATGCCAATTGTAACCATTGATACTTGGACTTTGTAGATCCTGAAAATTTACTTCCAACGGATCCAACTAAGCGCAAATAATTATTGTCAACCAACCATTGACCAAACCTTTCAGCATCACCCAAACTTTTAATCCCCAAGTACTTTCTTACATGAATCACAAATAATTCGCCTTCAATTACGTTAGGATAAGATCCTAGCAACGCAACTTTGTAAATCTCTTGAGGAATAGATTGTACCATTGTGTTAACAATCTTAATAAACTCATCCTTTGAATAAACTTCATGACCAATTCTAACATCAGACTTCACCACAATTTTTGGAACCTCTTTCTCCTCTTTGACAAGTTCTTTCTTTTTAACTTCCTCACTGGGAACAGGACTTCCGCCATTGGAAGCTCCGGGCAACGTAACAACTTTTGGAACTTTCCCCACATCTTTAAAATCATCCAACTGTCTCGCCTTAGTAAAGTATGAATCTTGCAACTTGTCAACTTTCTTTAAACCTTTCCAATATTCTTTCACTTCTTTTTCCACTTTATCTTTACTCTGAAATATTCTTTGCTTATAAGCAACAGCAAATTGAGCAAAGTTGTATTTAACTTTTCTTTCCAGCATAGCCGCAACTCTCGAGTGTTGCAACGCTTCCAAATGTGAATTATTAAATAGTTGAGAAAAAGCATCTTGAACTGAATAATTATCGATGGATTCTAATGAAAAGTCTAATAAATTAGATGTATAGTGCGTCAAAGAACCTTCAATATCAACAAACTCTTTTTCTAATGCAGCTCCATACGACAATTCTACTTTGATTCTTGTGTTGATGTGGTTTAGTAGCATTTGATTTTGATCAACACCTTGTTCAAGTATTTGAAATAAAGCGGAAACTCCAGTTGAATAGTCTGGAGTCCAGAAGGAGTTTGCAAATGAATGAGGTCGTGACATTTTCCGAGAGATAAGAACAAAAAAAAACCGTTACAGAACTATATTGTGTACCTATAAATATTGTAGGATATAACTAGCGAAAGAACTTCAACACAGCAGTTAATTTGACTTAAAACTGAAGTAATTAATAATTTGAATGGTATGTCTGTAAATAAGAGTGATGATAATAGTTGTAGTGAATGTCGAGAGAAAGAAAGAAAAACCGAGATTAAAAAATTCTTTAGAGAGTTTAAAGTAGGAGGAACATGTAATTTAAGGCACAAAAAAAAAAAAAAAAAAAAAAAAGGGGGTGGATGGACATTTGTTAACAAAAACATAAAATTGTCTACGATATCTAAATAAAATGACTATAGAACTCATTCTCTACAATTTAGACTTAACGGGTTTATTACCTTCCAAGAAGGTAGCGGCAATAATTCTTCTTTGAATTTTACCTGTTGCAGTCTTCGGCATTGTCTGTGTAAAGAAAATCTTCGTAGGAATTTTGAACTTCACCAATTTTGTGCCCATAAATTCCTTGATATCTTTTTCAATCTCAGATTTATCCTTATTTTCATATTCGGGCTTAAGAACAATAGCTGCATTGACAATTTGGCCATAAAGTTCATCAGGGGCAGCAAATGCAACAGCTTCCGAAACTGCTTGATGCGCGAGCATAATGCCATCAAGTTCAATTGGACTAATCTTTTCCCCACCACGATTGATGAGTTCTTTGATTCTACCAGTGATTACAACAAAACCGTCAGAATCAATCTTTCCCTGATCTCCTGTACGGAAATAGCCATCCTTAGTAAATGATTCGGCATTTGCTTTAGGGTTATTGACATAACCAGGTGTAACATTAGAACCCTTGATTGAGATCTCACCATCTACATTTGTAGGAAGTTTATTACCATCTTCATCAAGAATAACTACTTCAACCCCTTGTCCCTGTCCAACAGTACCAGACTTACGCTTTCCAGGAGGTAAATTGTTAGATGTCATTTGATGACAAGCTTCAGTCATTGCATAAGCTTCCAAAACAGGAGCTTGAAATGCTTTTTCCAGAGCATAAAAAGTAGCAGGAGCTAAAGAAGAAGAACATGATCGAATAAATCTAATCTTTGGCATGGGATTGGGGAATGGAGATTTCAAAAGAATTTGATGAATTGTTGGTACTGCTGTGAACCAATTAGCGCCATATTCAATGAATTCTTTCCAAAAATGACTAGCGGAAAACTTGCTGGAAATGATGACGGTACCACCTGATCCCAACGTTCCCAAAAACCCACCAATCAATCCATGGACATGGAACAGAGGCATAACAAGGTATGAACAGTCCTTAGGTGTGAATTTATATGTGTTAATCATGTTGCCAATGGTAGTAGTCAAATTCTTATGAGTCAATGGAACTGCTTTAGGCCGGCCAGTAGTACCAGAAGTATGCAAAACAAGTGCTGGTGTCTCAGGCTTAGGAGGAGGAGGAAGTCCAGTTGATTTAACTAAGGTCAAATTGCCCATTTCTTTAAGATCAAATAACAGAGCACCCAACTTTTCGTCCCAGGCAACTTCAGCGATGGCTGCATTAAAAGTTCTAGCAGCTTGGACAGCTTGAGTATTGTTAGCTACCGATCCAACGGGGACCAGTAACAACTTTGATTTAAGATCGTCGATATAAAACTCAAATTCCGATTTCTTATAATTGGAATTCAATGGAGCAGCAAGAAATGAAGAAAACCCAATGGCCATGAAAGAGACTGCAAATTCAAGGTTGTTAGGAATAGCAATGGAGATGGCATCGTTGAACTTCAAGTTTAGACGGGATAAGTTGAGTTGGAGTGATCGAATGGCCGAGAGGTATTGAGGATAGGTTAGTTGAGGACCATTAGGAATAATGATCGCTTTGGTAGGAGAATTGGCATAAGGAGCCAAGCATTCAACAAGAGTATTTGGCATGATAATTTTCACAGGTTATGGAAACAAGAAAACGAAGAAAAGAAGGAAGTTGGTTAATAATCGTTTCTAGATAATAAATGATATATAGAAGACCCACAATACAAATGCTTAGAAAACAATTGGTAATTATTATATAATAAATGATCATCCTGGACTTAATTCTGAAATGGGCTTGTGACACAAACGTCCCAATTCATAAATATTTCCATTCAACGCCACTGGTCTCAACATTAATAAACTACTATGAACTCCGTGAAAAATAATATTAGGAACTTATTGCCTTAAATTTGTGTTTATGTGCTCAATTTTTATTGCCACAAATTAAGTAACATTATCATCGTCGAAACTTTAAAATTGAGTGGCACAGAGTTCAATTAAATAAAAATAAAAAATTAATAAATGAAACAGTTGGGTGCCAGTAGTGTCTCATTGGAACAGTCACCAGCCATTACAGAATATTCTTAGTTCACAAGAGTTATTTGTATTTATATTTACTTCATAAAATGATTATTTAAACCTTTGAATTTTACATTTCCTTTCTTTCTCTTCCCTTTTACTTCCACACATTAATCATTACCAACAACACTAAGAAGCCAATATTTCAAGATATATATAAAGATAATAATGGCTTTTGAATGTTCAGATATCTTTAAACTTATTTTAGGTATGTTATTTTTTCGTATGGTATGCCCATACATAAATATTTGAATTATTATTATGTACTAACATTGTTAAATTTACAGCGATCATTCTACCTCCACTCGGAGTCTTTCTGGAACGTGGGTGTAACAAGGATTTGTTGATCAATATTATTTTGACTATTCTTGGTTATATTCCAGGTATCATTCATGCATGTTATATTATATTCAAATATTGATGCAACACAACAATGATAGTTCAATACGTGAAATTGGTAGTAATAGAAGAATAATTTGTGCTTTTAGTTTTTGTAATTACTGAATTTCAATTTTTTGGGTCTATTATATACATACGTACTTATATATGCACATATATCCAATTCTTTTCTTTTTTGTTAAAGTTTATGTAGGAAGAATGAAGGAAGAAGAAATAAAGCCACAAATGTTCTGTAATTAAGACTTACGTCTTAGGTTAGAAAATATCTGGGGGAAGACATGTGGGAGGAAGAAAAATATTTTTTCAAGCGTAGGCCCGCAAAAAACGAGCCCGTCTCTCCTCTACGATATAAATCGAGATATTTCCTTCCTCGTTCCCTCTACCAGGAAATACAACGATGTCAAATATTACTAAGTCATATACTGAACGTGCGTCGATACACGCTAATCCTACTGCTGCACGTCTTCTCCGTCTTATGGACTCAAAGCAGAGTAACCTCTGTGCTTCCCTTGACGTAACAACTACAGCAGAACTTCTTAAACTCGCTGACACCCTTGGACCTTATGTTGCAATGGTCAAGACTCATATTGACATTGTGAGTGATTTCACTTATGAGAATACTATTGTCCCATTGGTTGAACTCAGTAAGAAGCATGGATTTATGATTTTTGAAGACCGAAAGTTTGGTGATATTGGATCAACTGTTAAAGCTCAATATGCCAAAGGAGTTTATAGAATTGTCGAATGGGCCGATATTACGAATGCTCATGGTGTTCCAGGACCTGGAATTGTTCAAGGACTTAAGGCTGCTGCCGACGAGTTTCTTGCATCTGAAAGTGCGCAAGCTGCTGGTATTAAGGACAGAGGATTGTTGATGTTGGCTGAACTTTCTTCACAAGGATCATTAGCTAAAGGTTCATACACTGAAGAGACTGTCCAGATTGCTAAATCCAACCCCACTTTTGCTTTTGGATTTATAGCTCAACGTCGTATGCCTGAAGACAATGGAGAAGACTTATTGGTTTTAACTCCTGGTGTAGGCTTAGATGATAAGGGTGATGGTATGGGACAACAATATCGATCTGTTGATGAAGTCGTCAGTACTGGATGTGATGTCATTATTGTTGGTAGAGGTTTGTTTGGTAAAGGAAGAGATCCAGCGGTAGAAGGAAAGAGATATAGAGATGCCGGTTGGAAAGCCTACCAAGATAGAATCGGGGCTTGAATAAGGACTTTGTATTATCGTCAATATATAGGGTAAATAGAGCATGAAATATTATATTGTTGAGTACTATGGTAGTCAAATTGTCTATATATGTGCTTATTTATAAATTAATACGATATTTTGCTCAAATTATTAGTTACTGGTTTGTTGAGTTTCGTACTTCGTGGAAATATGTGTTTGTGTGTGTACATAGTCGTACCCAAATTACCTCATAATTGCTCTCTACTTGTCTTGAAACTACTCTTTTATGACACATAGAACTGCTACCAAAACTACTAAATACAATTACACCCTTCTAAATCTTCGTTTATATATAACCTGAGTTATTCCCCCGCTCCATTTTATTTTTCTTTCTTTTTTACTTCATATTGTTATTGTTTTATGCTCCTTTTGGGAAATAGAGCGAAAGAAACAAAGTTTAAACATGAGAAAGCTATTTATCACTGATAACATGTGAAATTGTGTTTAAAACAAGTATATTTCAATAAAGACAAATTGAAAATATATATCAACAAAAAAGAAGCTAGTATATTATTATTATACTATAATCAAATAAACAAAGAACGACATGAGGTTACGTGTGGATTAAAAAAAAAGGACAACGAATAAAAAAAGAGACGACAATGAAAAGATTTAATATTAATAATAAATCAACATACTTTATGAAGACTTAGGAGCAGATTGGACTTGAGAATAACCTCTGAAAGGATTTGCCTTTTGTTCCTTAAGAATTTCATCAGAAGCCTCTTGCCATTCCTTGGTCATGGTAATACCCAAACCTTCAGAGAAATGTCTGGCAACGAAGAAAAGGCCAGTAGCAATAGCAAGAATACCAGCTACACCCAAAGAAATTTGGAAAACTTCATCCTTAGCATGAATAGGCTTACGAGGACCCCAAGAACCGTAAGAAATGTACCAAGCTGCACGCTTTTCGTTAGGAGTAAGTTCAGTCCAAGGACCCTTTTGACGTTCAGTAAGTTGGCTAATGATGTCCTCTTGTTCTTCAACAGTCATCTTTTCCCAACGAGATTCAAGGTTAATGATAGTAGGTGTAGAAATAGCGTGAACATTACGAATTTGCTTGCTGGCACAAGAAGCAGCACGGACAAATGATTGACGAGCGGAAATTGTTCTCAACATCTGTAGAATATAAGTTAGTATTGTACCATTTTATGCAATGATAGATGTGTGATGTCTGGTTGGCTGGCTGCTCAGTATAATCCATAACTATGACCAATGTTATCGCTCGAGAAAATTCCAGTATAAACTACAACTGGACTATTGTCCCCTCGAGGAAATTACCACACACCCAGCACGAATAACGGACTAAGATACGACACATACCTTTGATTCTGGATTTGCTCTTCTAAATGCTTGTGTATATAATAATAAAGTCAATGAGGGTCTTAAAGAAAGAAGGGGAAAAAAGAAGAAAGGAAGAAAAAAAGGAAAGGAGAAAGGAAAATTTTGATTTCCGAGTGGGATAGAAAATTGATCTGACCAATAATCGTTTTAGTATTCTCTGTTCCCCGAATCCTTCGAGGACTTTGTTTAAATCATCTGATTTTCCCCCCGAGAATTTCTCTCTCTTTTAATTGCCCTAACCCATTGAATGTTTTTAATATGTGTCACGTGTAAATTAATTGTGGTAATTATATATTACAGATATGTATACCCAATCAATGAAATTTTATTAACAAATAGTAATAATGGAATTAAAAGATAAAATCTATATTTTCCTAGGATATAATTTTAAATATTTATTATATATACCCTTTTCTATTTAATTGAAAAATCCTTCAAGTTTTATTTATACTCTATTTCAGAATTAGTTTTCAATTCGATCAACTTGGAACAGTAGGAAATAATTTTCTCTACTTTCACATTTGAAACAAAATTTGTTTCTTCTTCTTCTTCTTTCCTTTGCCCCCTTGCGACTGCTGCTGTTGCTGCTCATTATTGCTATCATTTCTAGAAGGCCTCAAAATTGTTAAACTATCATCAACTTCAACTTTTCGAGGGGTTAATTCCATGGGCTTAACAATATGAGTTTTAGTAGTAGGTAAGGCCGGGAAATCAAATTTGTTTAACGATTCTCCCTTGTGTGATAAGGATGACGATGATGGACTACTGGTTACTCTTGGGGAAGGATTAGAAATATTAAGGCTACTAGATGAGCCTTGTAATCGAGAAGTCCCACTACTCAATTGTGAGTAATGCGTTGAACTACCTGTTCTCGATGCAGGTACATGTCGCAAACCATTGGATCCATTTGCTGTAGATTTTGTTGAAGACAATGAAGCCGACGAACTTGATCTACTCGGTAATGCTGGAAATGCATCCTCAGTTCTATCATGAGTGGTCAAGCCACCACCTCGTTTTCCATGGGGACTAGCCCAAGCCCCTCCGGCCCTATTCATAACACCACCTCTTGATTCTAATGTCGGGAATTGGGCTGTAAGCTTCAGTTCTTGAATAACTTGCTCAACGGAACTAACCTTAGGATATTTACTCTTATTAATAGCAATAAAGTCATTAAACATTGATTCCAATACGTCAATGGTTGCATTTGGGAAAAGACGTTGGTACTCACTGCCAAATTTCTTTGCACTAATTTGACCAGTCAAAAATAAATCATTAATGTCTTGAAATTGTTGATATTTCATCACATCGTAGTTGGTAAAGTTTCGTGCTCGTTCTTCAAGTCGGCGTGTAGCTAAAACAATTGGGTCACCTTGTGGAGCTGCTGAAGTTGGTGTGTTAGTGCTTTGACCAAAGTTAGAAGATAATGAAGAAAATTGGGTTCTGATTCGTTGTCCACCCCCATTTGGCCCATTAGAACTCGATCCGTTTTGATTGCTGGTATTGCTATTACTAGTGGGAGTCCTATTGTTAGATCGAGAACTAGAATTTAAATTCGAAGTTGAACTTGAGGCTGAATTTTGCATCCCCATTCCAGGACTATATGAAACATTCATCTTCCTCCTTTGACGACCTGAACCACTATATAGATTAGGATGCGCATCCATCATATGAGCTTCCAATGCTAATTCATCTTCAAATACGACAAATTTAGCATCAATACATGATTGTACCATACAGAAATAGTGCGCTTCTTTAAAATGCTGTTCCAAACTATCATAATTTCTAAAATATTGCGGTTCATTTGGATTCAACTTTGAACAAATATGACATTTCTCATGATTCATTTTCAAATGTTCGAATAATTCATCCATGGAATAAAATCTTGTCCGACAAAACTTACAAGGCGGGTGACCTTCCCTCGGATCATTTTCATGTTTAATCAATGACTGATGATTGTACAACTTAAACTCAATAGTAAGTTGCTTCTTGTGCTGAGTACAAAGATTACAAAGCTGCAACTTATGGACCTCTCTAACATGACTTCTCAATTCTTTCCAAGTTTTACAAACTTTGTGACAATTTTTCTTTGGACAATTCAATTTCAATAAATTTAAGACCTTATTTTTAGTCTCGATTGTATCAAATGACATCCCCAAAGCTTCATGCTTAAAAGCGACCCCCTTGAAATCTTCGTATTTGTTATGAACTTCGGTGGAAAATATTACATTGTCTCTTTCAGTTCGGCATTGTGTACAATTTTTATTATTCATGAGACCTCGGATTTTTAGAGTGCAAATGTGACATGTAACATGGTTACAAGGAAAGACAGCAGCAATTTTAATCTTGTCAGTACAAATAAAACATGTAGGAGCATCATCAGCGGCAGCCTCCTCCTCTTCTTCTTCATCTTCAAGTTCTTCATTTTCATCATCACTTTTTTTATTTTGATTTTTTCTTCCTTTTTCACTTTCATTCGACTTTTTTTGATCTACCATAATGATCCACATTAGTAACATAATTCCAAACTAAATAAAACCATTCCAAAACGAACTTACCTCCTGACTTTTTTTTTGATCTATTAAACTTTTTCTTGCCGTCCACCGAAGTATCTCCATTCTTCTTGCCTCCGCCATTCTCATTCATCTGAATATCACCGACCGAATCAGCTATACGGCCGACTGTTGACGAAGTAATCTGAATCGAACTCGAAGATGATGACATTATGCAAAAAGTTCCATACACTTTTCGCACAAAATATGCTTACTAAGTGGTTGGTTGAATGTTTGTTGCGACAAATGTCTTAACGAAGCAAAAAGGAAAAAATTTCTATCGATTAGAAAAAAACAATAGACTCCTTTACACCTGGATCATTAGACGGGGACCCAAATAAATTGCACTCTTTCTAGAGAAACTATGGATATACCCTAACCACTGTTTTTTTTTTCTCCCAATACGAGAAAAATATTGATCATTGAAGCTACACGTTTTTTCAATATGTATTTAGTAAGAGTTTAGAGGGATTGATAATTTGCTAGGTAACTACATAGGTAGATAGAGAAGTCACTAGGTAGAAATGTAGTTAATTCTCTGTAAAAGTTATTTTCTAGCGTATCCTTACAAAAATATTGGTGTACATAAGTATGTGACTTTAGATCTAAGCAATCACGTACAGGATTATCATGCTTATAATTAATTTGAATATTCCTACTACAAATACCTCTCGATTCTCTCCTGTTACAATCAAGCCTCAGTCTCGGCCTTGGACACAACGAAGACAAAGTTATTCTTAGTAGGGGATAATCCTCCTTCCATAGATAGACTTGGCCTCCCTCCAGCAGGTTGGTACCCTCAAACCTACTGACAATATTTTCGAAATACTGGGAATTCCGGTAAATGAAGACCCCCTATTCCATAGGAACTTCACTTTATGCAAGTTAGACTCCAAATGCCGCTTCTTACAAATATATAATGATCCTCTCTCAATTTAAATCAATAACACCCAAGTCCTCTCCCTCCTACTGCACCCCGAAGACGCAAATTAAATTAAATTAAATTAAATTAAATAAAATACGTAGCATCGTATATTTGTAAAACGAATGTAATTAGATATTGTTATTTCATATCTGTTTTATATGATTACGTGAAAATATATGATTAACCATGACTAAATCCACGTGATAAACATTGAGCTTCTATCAAAAATTACTTAAAAAATCAGGAATATCTATGCACATATGTAGGATAATGGATGAATCTATAAACATTTGAACACACATGTATTCATTCAAATGTTTAATCAATATCTAATAACTTTTTTTTATCATAAAAGTATATATCTGACTTTTATCTGTACATACGTACATACGGGTGTATTTAGCTTACATGATTTGATATCTTGAATTTTAACTATTTTTATAGATACTGGTGTTGATTCTTGTAATTCTGCGAACATATATAACCACATGTCAAAAAGTGCAAAAATATAATTATTCTGTAGTAATTAAAAGATTTATATTGAATTTTTTTTAACTTACCAAATCATTTCACAAGGAAATGTCTATTTTTACAACATCAACCATTCTTAACTTGAAAAAGTTGCTTTCAGAATTTATTCCCGTTTCATACATCTATTTCCCTTTTCAGCAGTTTGTGTTAATTTATAGTTTATTTTTCAAAACTCCCAGTTGAGGGTAAGGGGGTGAAATTGGGACATTTTTCCGTAGAAATTTTTTTTGTCCCATCGATGGAAAATACACCGAAAGATCTAAAGGAAAGAGATATCCCAAATCTTTCTTTTCAGTATCCATTCACGACAGCATAAACATCGTGATCTTTTGAATATGGTGTCTAACTTAGCTGCGCAACTTTCCAATATTAGTGCGGGCAATACGCTAGTACTTGATAGAAAGAAGAGAAAGAAACTTCATTCCAAATCATTGATTTTTGAGGCTACAGAAGCTGCGAATCAAGATTATGAAACTATTTATGCTGTAGGATTGGATGGTCTTGCAGAGTTGGAACAATTGGATCCCAGATTTGGAAGTTTCAGATCGTCAATTTTTGCCGGAACATCCGTCAGCTTTGACAGACAAGTCCAGGTAGGTTTGATATCTACTACTTTCCCTCCCAGCTTCGTATAAATTACTAATATTTGAGTTAGACGAAAGAACAAAACCAATTACTAGATAACGCCGTTGAAACTTTTTTTTTGTTGGTTGCCCCTAGATTGAATATTCAACCAGCTATTAAGGCTCTTGAATGGCTTGTTCGAAGATTTCAAGTTCATATTCATAATGCAGAGAGTTTTATCTTGATGGCGCTCCCTTACTACAACCAACCAGTTTTTGTTCGAATTCTCGACACTGTTCAATCACCTCTCCCACCAGTATTTAAATTTCTCACTAACGCAAAGAACACTGCTAAAGGACCTTCAAGAAGTCTTTTAATCCGTGCTATGGCCTCTGATTATGAGCTTCATCGACTAATTTCTTCACATGTTGTCAATACAGTAAAGAAAGGATTCAGCCATCAAGTTCTTTTAATATTTTGGTCTTCTATGTCGATATGGGTTATTTTGCTGATGAAGGAGAAAAATGTGAACGAGGAAAGTATTATTGATAGAGTTATTTCTGATTTGTCCGATATTATCCGATCGAAGAAATCTAGCGATGCTCAAATTGCAGCATACATGGTATTCTCTGTACTCGGAAGTCAGCTTCATCTTAGCTATGAAGTATCAAATGCAGCTATTCAGTCTATTGCGTTGAACTGGCTACCTGGATCACAAAAAAGTGGACTAGCTGCTATTACCCAAATTGTTAATGGTGATGCTGAGGAACTTAATCCTTTCCCTTCGGCTACCTTTAAAATTCTTAACAAAAATGAAAATATCACATCTGAGATCATTTCTATCTCGGAAAGCCATAATATTCACAGATTTGTAACCATCTGGTCGTTGTCATTACTCGAGTACTCTTCGGATGATTTATCCCAACTAGTCAAGATTTTGACTTCTATCACTGTTTCTGAATCTGAGCTTGAGGTTATCTTAACCAAAGCTATTAAAGTAGCTACTAACCCCCAAATCTCTTCTAGAGAAAATCTTACAACTATTTTTGAGCATATCTTGTCTAATGCTGATAAGAACAGACAAACTATTTTCACGCGTGTTCTTGAAGAGTCTCAAGTCTCTTTCGAAGCACTTGAACTAGCAATTCAAGCGTCATTACCCTCTGCTGGTATTCTTCCTGTTAAATTGAATGAAGATATGGCAGAGGAATCGATTAAACCTGTCGCAGCTCCTTCAGAGTTGAAGCCTGTAGAACCTACCGAGATATCTTCATTCTTTGATCAAAACAATTCTACTGTATTCTATGAACGCGCCGAAGTATTTTCTAAATCTGTTCCTATAGAATCATTAGAATTATTTTTAAATATTCTTAAATTAACTGAAGATCAAGCTGTCACATTCCTTGCACGAGTTTGGACTACTTCTACTCTTCCTACTCTTGTCAGAGCTGATGCTGTGAAACTCTTCACCTCAATCATTGAAAGACATGCCGATGAACTTGATTATCAAGGTGTGTTGGGAGAGTTGTTCATTGGTCTCTCCGATAGCTCTGAAAGAGTCAGAAGACTTGTGGTATCTGCATTTAATGTTATTTTGAAAAGTTATGGCAGTGATACTAGACTCAGACTCTGGGGTGCTAAAGGTATTCTTGAAAGCCACAAGTTTACTTATATGTCTTTTGATAAAGTTAAACTTATTGTTGAAACTTTGGTTAAAAGTGGCGAAGAATTTATCATTAGTGGACATTCAATCTTTCAAGTTCTTGGAGATTTATTTACTAACCCTTCAAAACCATTAAAATCTGCATCTACACAACTTTATGAATTCTTTGTTTCTCAAGTTAACAGTTTAAGAATCCCTGGTATTGAACTGGAATTACTTAGATTTTTGAACAAGTATAACAAGAGTAATAGAGCGACAAAGTTAGAAAAGTTTCTTAGCAGCTGGCTGGAAGAAAGAGAACATGTCGAAAAGACGTGTGAAGATGAAAAAGTTTCTTTTGAAGAATTAGAAACTGAAGTATTTGATATTATCTCTAAAGGTGAAAGGGGTTATGGTATTAAATTCCTTGAAGCATGTATTACTGCTGGTGATGCTGATCTTGCTGAACGTGCGAGTAAGAAGATTATTGAAATCTGGGGAACACTTCGTTCTGATGTTATTAAAGGGCTGTTTACATTTTTGGTTGATTATGCTATTGATGGAACACCTAGTTTTGATCCTACCGAAGTTCTATTGAATGTTCCTATTCCCACCCCTCTATTTATTTCTGCTTTGGGAGAATGTAAATTAGACACTGGATCCAATGGAACAGGTCATGCTGGTATTCCTAAGAGAAGAAGAAGAAGTAGTGGTGCTGCCAAAGCCAAACTTCAAACAGGCGATCTTGCCAACATTGCTGAACGTCATTTGAAGAAGACTACACTTATTCTCGAAGTTTTAGAACGAAATAAAGCTGAAGGAGATGTTGAACTCTTGGGACAGTTGTTTGTTATTCTAGGAGAAGTTCTTACGCTTGGAGCAGATTCTGCCCTTCCTGTCAACTACACTCAGCAAGTTCTTGCTAACTGCATGATTCAAATAGTGTCCGAACTCAAGAAACAAGAAAACTTGAAGCTCGACTCAAATTCTATGAGAGTTGACATCTTGGTTTCTTGCATCAGATCATCTACTAGCCAGCAAGTTCAGAATAGATTCTTACTTCTTGTAGCAAATCTTGCATCTCTTGCATCAGATATTGTCTTACATAGTGTTATGCCTATTTTTACATTTATGGGAGCAAACACCATTCGTCAAGATGATGAATTTTCCGCACATGTTATTCAATACACAATTACACAAGTTATCCCTGCACTACTTTCTAATAAGAAGGGAAATAATGTGGAAGATATTGATTTCTTATTGCTAAGTTTTGTTGCTGCCTTTGCTCACATTCCTAGACATAGACGCGTCAGATTGTTTAGTACCTTGGTAAAAACATTGAAATCTGAATCAGCACTCCACTGTTTGTTGTTCCTCTTGGGTCAAAAATACTTTGATGCAAAATTAAAACGCAAATCAGTTGAATCGAAATCGCTTATTCAATTTGCTGAATCATTCATCAGAGGATTCCCTGTGCATGAACAATTTAATACTATCAATAACTTTTTGGATTTAGTTGATCAAATTCCTTTGGAAGAATTGACCGAGAAAGAGAAGAAAAATATTGACACTGATTTTAAGAGAAGACAAATATTTGCTTCGGTTATTGATTATAGTACTCCTAACTTGCTCAATTTGCGTTCTACTCTTGTTGATTATTTGGCCTCTATTATTACTGATGAGGATACTATTTCTGATGTTCCTTCTTTGCGTGTCAACACTGCCGTATTATTCAAGGAAAGCCCCGAAAATCAACAAATTATCGGTGCAATTTCTGTTGAAGTTATCAAAAAGATTCTCAATACATTATCTGTTCTTCGTGAAATTAAGAATGAAAAAACAGTTATCAATAGCTATCATCTCATTCTTGATTCCTTTTTAGAACTTCTTCCTGTCACTGTCTTTGTTGATGTTCTCAAGAACATTCTTTTGGTATCTAATAGTGAGAAAACTAAACAACAGTCTCTCATGTTGCTTAGAAGCAAATTTGATATGGAATCTGCTTCTGATGATGTATCATTTGAAGCAGCTCATATTGCATTTAAGGTTTTGTCAGAACTTGTGTCTAATACTTCTACAGATAAAATTCTTATTCAACAAGCATTTAACTCGTTAGAACTAATAGTGCTTAAATTTGGTAATCTCTTTGATCCTAAGGAACTTCTTAGTCTTCTTGACATTGTCGTGTCATCACAAGGTTTGCTTAATGAAGATACTGAAGTCCTTGTATCTTCTGTCACCGTCATCAATAGTTTGTTCTCTATTCTAGGGGCCAGAGCTATTGGTTACTTCTCTAAAACAATTCCTGTTCTTTTCAAGAAATTCGAAAGTGCCCTTGACGAGCAAATTGCTGAAGAAGATGCTGAAAATTCTCAACTTGTCCAACTTGCTACTTTTGGTTTGGTTGCTGGGTTAGTTAAACGTATTCCTGCATTTATGAACACTTCATTAGTTGAAATTTTCAAATTATTATTTTTGTCGACTGTTCCTATTCGTACTAGACGGACTTTAATGGAGAGTATCTCATTGGGAATGGATTCTAAGACTGTTATTAATGCATTGGCAAAAACTTGGAAATATGCTGTTCAAGCTGGTTGGGATTCAATTGCATTGCATTTGGATTGTCTTGATACCGTAATTGGTTCTTCTGATCGTAAGATTGTATCTTCACAGTCTTCTAACTTGATTTCTTTCCTTTTGAAAGCTTTTGAAGCTCGTGGTGATACTTCCAAATTTGATCTTAATACCATCCACAGAATTGAAGGCAGAACTATCAAGTCTGGTATCCAAATTGTTATGAAACTAAATGATAAGACATTCCGTCCTTTGTTTGTACGTATGGTCAGATGGGGTATCGATGGTGAAGGTACTTCACTTTCAGTTATACCTAGACAAACAGTTTTTTTCAAATTCCTTACCAAGTTATTTGGAAATCTTAAGTCCATTATTACCAGTTACTTCTCATATCTTATCGATCCAGTTTGTTCGATTCTTGATGCACCTTCTATTTCTGAAAATGAAACACTACGAAATTCAGTTCTTAATACCTTAACAGTTTCTTTCCTTTATGACAGAGAAGAATTTTGGCAATCACAAACTAGATTCAGCAAGATTCTTACTTCACTTACAGCACAATTAGCTACACCATCTACGTCACTTGTCAAAGCAATAGTTACATTGGCTGAGTCAGTTTCTGCATCATCACAACATAAAGAATTGAATGAAGGTATTCTTGTTCATATGCAAGCCGATTGCACCGTTGCTGAGAAACTTTGGTCTGTACGTGTTATGAAGAATCTTTACTCCAAACTAGGTGAAGAATGGGTTACAATGCTTCCACAACTTGTCCCTGTTATTGCTGAATTACTAGAAGATGATAGTGAAGCTGTTGAACAAGAAGTAAGAAAAGAACTTGTTCCTGTTGTTGAAGAAGTCCTCGGTGAAAGACTTGATAGATATTTGGCATAGTTAAGTTGTATAAATCATACAAATTTCTCGATATAAATATTTAAAATAAATAAAAAAAACTTCGACTTGTAATTATTGTTGTCTTCGTAATTTATTTTTTATTTTATTTTTTTTTATATCGACAATTCACTTCTGATTTATTATGTACAATATTTGATCCTTCATAAGACCTTTAACTAAATCATTTCTTCCCATCTATTAATAACCGATTCCAAGATCACAAATAACAATTATTCAATTCCCATGCCCTTCAATACTAAAACCAATAATAAAAGTAACTTTATCCCTGTCGTTGCTTGTGCTTAGGATTGGCTTTACATAGCACATATGATCTTCCTTTTCTTCTCACAATCTATTCAAAACCACCCCACTAGTTAGCTCAAATACCCACCTTAAAAAACCAAACTCGCAAATACATACATAACAAGAAGAACATAGTTTCTTAATAGACGACTTCACCTTAAGTCCTCTCATCTGTTGTGTCACAGTACTGACAGCATATGTCGTAGAAAACAGTGATCCTGGTCTAGTTAAAAGCCTCCACATTTTTAATTTTATTTTATTTTATTTTTTTTTGAATTAATCGATAGAAATATAGAAGGAAAGAAAAAAAAAGTGTTCTGCACCGAGAGAGAGAAAAAGTTCTGAGAATGATGATGTTGGAACTGGGCAAAATTATTTACAGTGCTCAAGTGTGGTTGAAATTTTTTTTGATAGTTTCAATTAGCCAACCCTAACCACATTATTGCAGTATCGAAAAATAAGGTACTCGATGGGCTACGTATTTTAAGACGATTGATATATTCCCCCCTGACGCAAAATTTACTTCATCACTTAAACACATCAAGTAGTACGAATATATAATAAGTTTTTTTTTTTTTTTTTTTTTTTTTTCAATAATATTAAAAAAACAAAAAAATTAATTAATACCTCTCCAAAAATTAAGATAAGAAAAAAAATATCGACATCAGCAGGATTCGAACCTGCGCGGGTGAAACCCAAAAGATACCTGAACAATTGGTAAATTCAAGTCTTTCGCCTTAACCGCTCGGCCATAATGCCAATGTTACAACAATAGTTGGTCACACAAAGTAATAAGATAATACTATTAAAATTTAGAAGAATTAAAAATTAATTTAAGCATCGCGCACAATTAAGTGGAGTCTCGGGTTCGAGTCCGTCCTGAGTCGGTTTGCAGACCAGACCCCTGTGGTCTGGTCGGTAGCTGCTCGCGCACAATTGAGTGGAGTCTCGGGTTCGAGCCCGTCCTGAGTCGGTTTGTAATGGTTTTTCCCCTGGGAAGGGTAACCCTCCACATCTGGGCGTAATGAGATTGCCCGCGACGGATGAACAGGTTTTCCCATTGCACGTGCATCGGTTAAGAGTAACCGATC
>JAJMJJ010000027.1:64564-81755 GCA_030568955.1 Geotrichum siamense (nom. inval.) | reverse complement strand
AACAAAATATTGTACCAACGTTCAAAATGATTTACTCAATTATTAACTTCATTCTATTCCTGGTCTACTATCAGACCGTTTTTTACCTTGTTCTTCCTGAACAACACCAACGCCAATTTGTTCTTCTCACCTTGAAAAAGGCTCTTTTTCATCTTATCTGGCATATTATCAATCTTTTTTTTCCCATTTGCAATAATGATGGAACTTTGATTGCCACTCCAAATGATTGTATGTTTCTCTTTTGTTTTTTTTGATGATGTATTGTACTAACTTTTATCTGTAGTTGGAAATATCTCTGGTTTAACAGATTCTACTACTCATAAAGGTTTTCATTCTTCTGCGGTTAAAAATAATTCTTGTGCTACTGGTTGTACAAAACAAACTTCTTCTTATCCAAACAATGGTAATACTTCAAACGGTTCTCATAAGAAACGTTCATCTAAAAGAAAAAAGAAACAAGAGACTTATCATAGTAATGACCATGCACGTTCTAAAATCTTTTGTCATAGTAGTCCTTGTTGCCTTGCAAATTATTGGATAGATAGCGAAACAGGAATCGACGTTTTCTTTTCTGCACAAATATCTGTGATCAACACCTATGAAGAGATTCCAACTATTCCATTCATTTGCACTATGTATGTCCTTTGGTTCAATGATGACTGGCATATTATGATTAAAGATACTATGGGAAATTATGGATTTGTGACAGCAAAGAGTGCTCTATTAATGGTCCTTAGTGAAATGATAACTATGCGCTTTGGGGGAGGCGTAATCAGTTTTCAATTCACTGACCAAGAGAATTACAAGTGGTTCAGGAAACACATTTTTAGAGTAGCTTCGGGATATGTCGTGAAAGAATACAATCCGTCGTCTATTCCAGAATCACAATTGCCCACATTGAATCATGAAAAGTATAACCCTGTTGATAAGATTGATATACCATCATCACCAATACTGCAGAAGAATGAGGTGGAAGCAAACATATTTGAGAAAAAATGCAAAATTTTACCAGAACACAAAACTGGCACCATTGGACTTACCCACAATGGATGCCTAAAGTTTTCAGGCAATGATACTATTAAGTGTATCACAAATGACCGTAATGATTTGGTCAATTACAGCATTCAAGGTAAAACTGTCACCGTCGATTCACGCATGACATCAAAAGTCGGCATCCAATTTGAAAAAGTTTCCCATACTTGGGAATTCGTGTCTTCACTAGACAAGATCCAAAAGTAACTACATAAATACATACCAACTTAAGTAAAGTATAAATATTCTTATTATTAAATTTTTTTTTTTCATTTATTCCTAATAACTTGTATGAAGGGTAATAATTGGTCAACGCGATTTTGGTACCTTTCTGTTTTAAGGAATTTTAAAAAACGCGTGATGGAGATTGAAAATTTAGTTTTTCGCGTCTGGGGGGATTTTTTTTTTTATTTTTCTCTTCCCTCCTTTCATTTCATTTTATAGGTATCACCAATTTTTTTTTTCTTTTTTTTCTTTTTGGAAAACTCTGTTATTGTTTGCTGCACTTATTATATTCAGTTTGTTTTCTTTTCTTCAGATATACTTTACGAGGGCTATGGATAAATTTTTAAAGACGTCGGCAGGAAAGGCCAGCACATCGACAGAGACGTCGTCAGTGTTGAAGATGAAGAAGAAGCGAAAGGATGTTGAGAAGGACGATTCAAGTATAGTTACCAGCACGAAAGTGTCTTTAGGAGGGCGGAAGAAAAAAAGGAAAATAAAGGAGGAAGAAAAAAGTGAAATAAAAGGATTTGATGCTGAACATGAGGATTTATTATCGTCAGTGACAGAGTCGTTGCCAGAGGAAATGAAGATTCAATTGGATCAGTCCTCTGCGGAGATGATTAAATTGTTGGCTACGAAGATGGCGGAACGTATGGCGTCGAGGCAGATTGCACAATCGAATCAAAATGGTGATGGGCCATCGGTGCAAGTTGTGGAGGCGGCCGGATCGCAAGGTGATAAGGTGAAGATGGAAAAAGAGAAAGCTAAAGCAGAGAGAGAACAGAGGAGGAAGTTGGAGAAAGAACAGAGGGAAAGGGAGGTGGCCGAAAGGAAAGCGCAACGGGAAAAGGAAATGGCCGAAAGGAAAGAACAGAGAGAGAAAGAAGCTGCTGAACGGAAAGAATTGAAAGAGTCTCTTCTGTTAAAAAAGAAACAAGAAAAAGAACAAAGAGAAGCCGAAGCTGCTGAGAAGAAGGAACAGGAAAGATTGAAACGTGAAGAAGAAAAACGGAAACGTGAGGAAGAAAAAAAGAATCTTGAAGAAGCTGAACAACGGAAACAGAGTAGAATAGCTAATTTCTTTACAGTTAAGAAAGTGACTAAATCTCCATCGAAACTATCAAGCGAAAATCAAACAGATTTGTCTGATTATGACGCTGAGTTTTTGCCGTTTTATCTTAAGGCAAACGTGCAAATGTGTCCAAGGAACGCGTTTGGTAAGACGCAAAGTGAGATGGAAGTAGATGTTAAATTGATTGATGCAGCATTAGAAGGTAAACCTGATACAGAAGGACCGGTGATAGATTGGCTCAAATCAAAGCATGTTGATAGAGGATACAAACTGAAATATAGTACACGAGATGCAGTTGAAGCAGCCAACTCTGCTACATCTAGTGAAGAAGATTTAAGAAAGATTCTAGAAACACTACCACGAAAGTTCATATCATTTTCAGAAAATTTCCGACCGCCATATCAAGGAACATTTAGTAGTCAAGTTAAAATTCCTGTGGACGATCCATTTAGTAAAGAAGGAACGGGACTTAATTATGACTATGATTCAGAGATCGAGTGGTATAATCAAGGGGAGGATGAAGAAGAAGGGGAAGATTTAGATGCAGATGACGAAGAGGATGAGATTGAGTCTGAAGAAGATGATATGGAAGATTTTGTGTCGTCGGATGAAACGCCAGCACCAAGACGGTTGATTGCTGGGCCTTTAACTCCATCAGCAATTTGGAACGATGGCACAGTCAACGCAGGACTTTTCAAATCAATGGCAATCGACATTCTTTCTTACGAGCCCATCCTGTCCATCGATCCATTCCACGACTACTGGTCCCCTCCATCCACTACCACCACCATACAACCCCTATCCACCTTCTTCACCCAACCCGATCCTCAAAAGAAAAAGAAAAAACTAATCTCCAACGAAGACATGAAATCCTTCATCTACAAAATAAAAGGTACTGACATGAATCAAATCATGCTTATCGAAACTCTTAAAAAACAATTCCCCCAATATTCAAAAGAGATTATTAGAAATACTATTAGGGAAGTGGCAAAACGGGTCGGGGATAAAGAACCAAATAAAATCTGGGAAATTAATCAAAATATTTGGGCTTTACATTCTTAAACTTTCCCATTTGTAAATCTATATTTATTGTGTTTTATGATTTATTTATTTATTTTTTTTTTCTCTCTTTCTTCTTGTTGCCATATGCTAATTAATTTTTTTTCATTGATAGAATTATTATGTATATATAAATGAATATTAGGTCTGTATTTGAATAATATAAAGAATCACAAAATTAATTTTTATTTATTTATAATTAATTGTTTTATTTATATACTTTTATTCTATGTTAACATTAAAAATCAGGAAGCAAAAAAAAGAAATATAATAATAAAGTTAGATGGCTAATCCAGTTCCTCCAGCATTCCAACGATACATGCTCATGATTTCTCTACGACGTCTGGTAGAATCAATTCTATCATTAACACTAACGGTTGCATGTTTCATATCTCTAATGACGCCTCTCATAATGAATCTAAAATGGACTTGATATTGAGTACTAAGAGTCACAATACATACTTCATGAGCACGAATAAAAATTTCACAAGCATGAGCTACATCAGTAGAAGTATGAGAAGCATAGCGTTCACTCATGCAAAAGGGAATAAAACCAGCTTGTAATAGTTGCACACCAAAGAAAAATGGAATTATTTGTAGATCAGGATCTAAGACAAGAATTTTTTCAACGTGTTTGGAAGCTTGGATGGAATTTTCGAGACATTTTGTAAATTTGGAATCATTTAAAAGAACGTCAATGTCATCGAGCATGTCTGTTGGGTCCCAGAAACCTTCAAGTAGAATGTAAAAAACTTGAATGAAACATTCACAGTATTCTTTCCAAGATCGGAGGGAAATTGTGGGCTTTGTTAGCATGTGTGAATAGTATTCTTCAAGAGAAAATTGGAATGCGCTTAGACGGTGATAGTAGTTTTCTCTCAAGGTTTTTAATACTTGTTCTTTGCCACCTAATATGGGACTCATTTCAAGAAAATGGATATCATTAATTCCGCCCAGTAAAGTCATTAGTGGAAGGTACATTCCAAAAGGACCAGCTTCAACCACAGTACACTGAAGGCCTCGTCTTCTATTCCGATCATCTTCAGGGGGGCTCAACTCTTTATCTGAATTCCAAATATCTTCCGAAACAGGGAAAAACAATTCTAAAGATTCTGAATCTAATAATGTACAAGGTCTATTATAACATAGACCTAAATGCCTATCGACCATGAACAACGTCCACCAAGCCCTTCTTCTTTCTTCTCTAGTTTCTTCTGGCAATGTAAGCATTTCTTTATTTAGTTTAAGGACTCTAGCCATA
This sequence comes from Geotrichum siamense (nom. inval.), assembly GCA_030568955.1. Lineage (NCBI taxonomy): Eukaryota > Fungi > Ascomycota > Dipodascomycetes > Dipodascales > Dipodascaceae > Geotrichum > Geotrichum siamense (nom. inval.). The sequence goes on along the minus strand of JAJMJJ010000027.1, from coordinate 77,106 downwards.
CACCATGCAATAGCCCACCATCTTAAAGATGATCCTTTGAATTCGGAAGCAGAAGAAACAACACCCACATTAATGTATGCAATTATTTCGTCAAGATCATATTCATGTGAATTATTGTTTTTCCACGGTCTCATATAATTCATTACTCTATCCAGTAGTTTTGCTGTTAATTTTGTCTTATAATCTGGAGTTGAAGTAATAAGAGGGTGGCTACAAGCATGAGCTGAAACATAAAGAATAGAAAATAGTAGGACTGGAGAACATTCTCTCGGCTTAATAGTGTTTAATAATGAAGAACGCCTCAATATCGGGGCGACGGAAAATATATGATCAGTAAAATAAACCTCCAATAACTCGGACAAAAGTTGAGGGGGAATGAAGCTCACTTCTTCCGAGATAGGATCGAACACAGGATATCTTGTCGGAGGTTTTTGAACTTCTGATTTTGGGGGTAACGTTTTAGATGGTAGTGTGTTCTGTTTACTGATGTAGAATGCAGGCATTTCATTGTATGAGGATTTTAGAGTGCTCCATTGAGTAGGAATATTTGGTTTGTTAACGGGAGGGGTACACGTATTAGTTGAATCTGGTGGTGGAAGGAGAATCGGGATTTGATCGCCAGGAGAGTCAGGAATAACAGGAGTAGAACTGATGGATGGCAATGTAGATGGCGATGGTGAAATTGGATTATTTGCATCGAGGGTGGCTGATTTAAGATCATTAATTGGAGGTAAACTGGCTATGTTAGTCAACATTTTCCCATAGGAATTCTGGTCATATACATTATCCATATAGCTCATTCCAAAGTAAGAATTTTGATTAATTTTACTTCGATCATCAGTAGAAGAAGAACCATCCTGAAGTTGACTTTCCCGAGCCGCCAACTGTTCCATGCTACGTTTCCTTTTCAATGACGACTCTTTACCCTGAGAAGTATCTTTTTGTTGCTGGGTTTCAGTAATCTGGTTTTGGTGTTGTTCAGAAGTGTCAGCCAATCTCATCAATGCTGCATAAGGATCTGGTAGATTCTCACTGGGGTATTCAGTATTGCCATTATTCAAAGGCGTGAATTTCTGTTTTGCCTGCTCATCAGTCTTTTGCAATTCTCCTGTTCTTTGAAGCTCATCACTCGACTGATTTCCACTATTTCCTTCAGACTCTTTTCCTGTTGATGCTGCCGTCGCATTTTTATAAACGGAATTCTTCTTCACTGTTCTGCGAGGATTATGCGGATACAATTCACTTCCTTTCCCTCGTTTTTTAATTGTCCTATTATATTCGCATGCTATGTTCAAACTTGCACATCTATAGCATGGTTGTTTACCATCACATTTCGTTCTTGCAATACTACAGCGATCACAAGCTCTAGCTGTTCTTTTCCTATTCCCACTACCCAAAAACTCATTCTCCTGTTGGTCTTGCAACTGTTGACCGTTATTGTTGCTAATAGTGGTAGGAGTGGTAGCAGTAGTAGCCTCTTTATTAGCACCACTAGGCTCAATTATATTTGGCTCCACGCTCATGATAAGCAGTAGCAGCAGTATCAAGAGAGAAAAAGATTAAATTAACCTAATTAATCCAATCTTATCATCAGATGTTTCGTGCCAACAATTTTGTAAACAATATATTTGGACTAATACTACTATGTAATAATCGTAGCCATATATACGAAACTGTTGAAATCTCCTTTTTTTTTTTTTTCTATTTAACCGCGGGAAATTTACCCTCCTTCTTTTTAATTTATCGGAGTTCACTCGGTGATCGTTTTGTGTTTTTCTTTGAAAATGCTTTTTGTTTCTATTTCTTTTGAAATCAGAGATCAAATAGTGTGTTGAGTTCCATTGGGTTGAATGCCATACACTATCGAGCAGTAGTAGTAGTTACATATGTACATAGTATTTACGTAGGACCAATGAGGCACAATCCTCGTGGATGACTAATATTTAATTGATGACTAACTATCATAATAATCATCAATCTAGAATTTACATTGAACCGTTTTGGGATGATTTCTTTATGAATTTTCCGTCCACCTGTCGTTGTGTTACCCATGCACATATTTCATTAGATACTCATTGTATGACATTGCAACAGTAATCAATTGACTTCCTTTTTTTTTTTATTCTAAGCATGTACATAGACTTATCATTGACAACCAATATTTATAATATACATAGGTGTGTATATATTTTCAGCCAATTACGCCCTGCATAGCTTCCACGGTTATGTTCTTAACAGGTTTATTTTTATATGTCTCTAACAATGACATAGACAGAAAATTGATTTAGAGAAAAGAGAAGGAAAAAAAATATTACATTATTATAATATATATATCGCCAATATCTTAGAATAAAAAATTTTACACATGAAAACCAATAACAAGAAAGAAAAAATAAAAACATCATACACACAAAAAATATTATCAAATAAACACACACACACAAAAATATGAAACAATCAACTATTCAAAATTCCACTAATTCTTTCCCTTTGACTCCTAATTTCATCCAATTCAGATGTAAAATCGTCCAATCTTTTATCATAGGCACCACCACTACTTTTATTTCCACCACGGTCTGTATTATTAGATCCACCACTAGATTTTTGTTTATCCATTAAATCTTCAATCATATTTTGTGCATATTTCAAGTCTTCACTTTGGGAAATTGCTTTTTTCTTGAGTTCTCGAACTGATGTTCTTAGTTCATCTCGTTCTTCTTCAAGAATTATGACTTGAGCTCGGAGATCACGGAGTTGGAGCTCAATTTGACGAGAATTATAACCGGTGCGGTAGCCAGTGCGTGATCCTGGTCCTGATTCACTTGCGGGCGAAACATCACCTTCATGTTCATCTTCTAGTTTCAGTTTAAGCTCATCAATTTCAGCTTGCAATTTAGACGCCGTTTCTTTATACTTTGACAACTCATCCCGCGTCAAACTCAATGCACGATCTGTATTCTGTACATAATTTACCGATGTATCATATTCATTTTCTAATGCTGAATATTTTTCTTCAAGAGTAACAAGCTGTTGTTTATATGTGTCTGATGACTTTGCATCTAGCGATTTGACTTCTGTTAATTCTGTTTGTGTTGAAAGAAGTTGTTCCTTAAGTTCAGAAAGTTGAGTAAGTGCTGTAGACAGTGTTTGTGTAGCATCTGATGAATTCTTTTGATGCATCTCGTAAAGACTAGTCACAGCAAAAAGTTGTTCCTTAAGATGTGTCACTTGAGGATCTTCATATGCTTGTGTCGTACTTAACTTTTCCTCAGTTGGTACATCTTCACGTAAACTTTCGTCAACAGTTCTATTCTCAGATCCTCCAACTGGAATAGGAATTGGAATTGGAACAGATCTATTTGACGCATTGTTAGATCGGCCAAAGATTTTGGATCCAGCCCACATAGTAACCAATGTATCTACTCCTGATTTAATATCATCTGTAGCTTTAGAATTCTCTTCAGTTGTACTAACCAACAATGATCTAGTATCTTCCAATTCTGTCTTCATAGCTTCCAATTCAATTTTCAATGATGAATTCTCCTTCTTGAGTTCTGTCAATTCTTTTCTTATAGATACATTTTCAGATTCTTTACCAGATAAAGCTTCAACATATCCTTTTGAAGAATTCTCTGCAGCTGCAAGAGCAAGTGATAATGCAGCCAATGTGCTAAGATGCTCATCAGTTGAATCTTCAAGCACCTTGTATCTTTCTTGTAATTCTTCAAATTTAGATTTGTATTGAGTTGCTTCATGTTGCGAAAAAATAGTCTTGTCTGAGAAGGTACGTAACTGTTGTTCCAAGTTCAAGTTATCTGATCGAATCCTATCTAACTCAACAATTGCTGTGTTTTCGTCTGGTGAATTATCTGAGGCAATATTTCTCATAACTAATCCACCGGCTAAGCTACCAGTTACTAATCCGATTGGTTCTAATCCTAGTTTGGCTTTGGCCTGAGCTTTCTCCAAATCTTGCAATTTTTGTAATGCTGCATCTCGTTCAGCTTCAGCCTCGGCAATCCTAGCTGATGCTTGCTTCGTCTGATGCTTCACATTTTCTTGAACTTCCTGTAACTCCTGCTTCAATTCAGATAAGGCTTCAACCAAAATAGTTCGTTCAGATAATGATCCATCATTATCATGCATAATATGCTGTGACACTCTTCTCAATTTCATTACATCGACTGGAGGTTGTGATGATGGAATATACCCTTTTTCACGAGCATTAGCTAGTTCTGCTTCATACCAAGAATTGGAAGCTTTAATTCGTTCAAGAGCTTGAGAAATATTTTCAACTTCTTTCTCATCTTGTTGGACCGGAATTTCGACACTATTTTTCATCATACTATTGGGAGTATTGTCCATAGATTCGTGGTTGATAGTAGAAGGAGGTGTAACATCATCCTTAATATCTGTTCGAGGGGTTTGAATATCTGGCTCTGAAATTGTACCTTCTGGGTCACCAGAAACATCAACTCGTTCGTACCCAACACCAGGAGTAAGATCAGAAACAACCGAATCGGTATTAGAACCTGGTACATTTTCTCTACCTAGCAATTTAGTAACATGAGGAGCAACAGGAGCAACAACGGGAATCACAGCAGGAATGGAAGAAGACTGGATAGTTTCAGGCTCCTGTGAGGTCACCTTAATTTCTTCAGAAGACGCAATGTCAGGCTCAACAGTTGATGCTGACATTGATCTTTGTTCCAAAGGGGTAGCTGAAATTTTAGATTGCACAACACTTTTCGGTGTTGGTAACCTTTCCTCATTACTAAGTTGGCTTCTAACATCGCTAATTTTTTTCTCAGTAGAAGATTCGACAGTAGTAGCTGGATAACTGATTCGAGAAGTATCCAAGACATAAACAACATTATTTGTTCCATTGTTATTGTTATTGAAATCCTCATTGCCATAAAAATTTGGATGGTCAGCATCTACATCGGGTGATTCTCCACCCATAATAAGAATTTTATGACCATCAAAAGCTGTCATTGAATGACCTGATCTAGGTGTTGGTCCTGGTCCCATATTTTGGAAACTAAACCATTTTCTTGCCGAGATTTTAAGTGCAGACAAAGTTCCTAAATCTTTTCCTTCAGCAGAACGACCACCAAATACATACATGATATCACCTACAATAGTTGCAGAGTGTCCTTCACATGGTGCTGGGATGAATCCTGCGCACTCCAATGGCGTCCAAATATTAGTAAGTGGATCATATACCCAAGTATCACTATACCAAAGTTTCCCATCAGTACCGCCGAACAAGTACAATTTATCCTGATAGGTAACAATAGTATGATTCGTTCTAGGAGGAGGAGACCTTGAATTGGGTTTAATGAATTTCCAATAAGAATTATCGGTTTGTAATTTTGTGAGATCGTAGCAAATTAAATCATCAAAGAAGTAGTCGTCTAATTGACCTCCAAACACGTAAAGTACTGATCCTATTGTTGCAATGGCATGACCATACCTTCCTGATGGCCTGGGGCCAACAGGATTTGCGACAGTCCATTTGAGAGTAGTTGTATTTAAAAGGTAAAGGTTATCATCAAGGATATCAGATTCTTCAATTTTGGTGTCACCACCAAATACAATGAAAGCGTTACCTAACGTCAAACAAGCGTGCCCAACACGAGGACTAGGGCAACCTTCAGTATCAAGTAAATAACCAGTTAAAGTATCTAGAATTGCGATTAGTATATATTTTCCACATGGTAACCCGAGAACACACCCAGAAAAACATAATTAAAAACAGCACATACCTGTTTCAATGACCCATAGATCACCAAAGACATTTGACCCTTTTAAACCACCCATAACAAAGACTTCACCATCTCTTGCAGCAATATGATTAGCAGCATGACCATAGCGTGGGAATGGTGATGCATTTGAAATTGTTTTTTGAGACCAAGGAAATTGAGGAATAGTTGATCTATGTTGAGTAAAAGGTGCTGATCTTTGGGGATTAGGCGATGGCATTTGTGCTTGAATAGATTGCTGTTGTTGCTGCTGTTGTTCTTGCTGCTGCTGTTGTTGTTGTTGTTGCTGCTGCTGTTGTTCTTGTTGTTGCTTTTGTTGTTGTTGTTGCTGTTGTTGTGGTAGTAGAGTTGAATTTGGGACTCGAAACTGCTGCATGGTAGCAGAGGGAGGAGGAGACGACAATCCATTTGTGTAAACAGATGAAGAATAAGAAACATTAGAATCCATTCTATTTGTAATTTGAGCAGAGTGTTGTTGTTGTGAAGGAGCTTGGATACCTAAGGAACCATTAGAAAGTTTTGAATCAAATTGCTGTTGCTGATGTTGTTGTTGTGAATAGCTGGGTTTTCTTGAAGCATCTACCATGTTAACAGGAGAAGATGATTGGTTGTTATGAGAAGGTGAGGCCGAAGTCAAAGATGAAGCGCCCGAAGAAGGATCATTTAATGAAGATTTCTTGGCGATATTCGAAGAGTTTGACTGGACAGAATTCCGAGCGACATCTCTATCTTTTTTCTTCCATTTACCCAAGATGGCCATTTTCAAACGGGTGTAGGAATAAGTTTTGAAATGAATTTTATAAAACTTTAGAAACAAAAAGTTGGTGATTCGGAAAGGAGGAGAATCCAAGAGAAATTTAAAGTTTTGTAACTGGAAAAATAAAACATGAGACTTATAACTTGTGACCGTATTTACGACGTTCAAGCTGGGGCCAAGCCTGGCTGGTTCCGCGATCAGCAATATTAGTGGCTGGTTTCTACTACGTAGCACCAGTTGAATACCTCCACCACGGTGCTTCATACATACCATTTATATGCCCCAAATATCTATGTAATGTTCTGTTCTACAGTGCTGCTTGCATAGTATGTGACTATGGCAATTTCACGGTTCTCCACAAAACATTTAATTTCCCTAGTAATGCTTATTACGTTATGCTTATGTAATTATTAGATTAGTTGCAACTTAGTGATGACTAATATCACATGTTTGTGCATTTAGTCCTTGTACTAATCCTGTTTGAGTACGATGTACAGAAATGGCTAGTACTGTCACGTTTTAAATACGCAAAATGATTTTTTGGGATAGAAAATGGACGCTTTGGGATGGATTAGTTAAGCATAAATACCCAAAAGAGAAGTCGGCGCATTTGAACCATTTTTTCAATTCTGCCACAAATCACCAACTTCTTTCTATGTGCAGACAACTCTACCATTGTTTATTCTCATTGAGATATTGATGATGATATGAACGTTAACATTAATAATATTATAAAAATAAAAGCCTAAATAAATAGTAAACAAGTAAATAACAAATGGAAAATTAAAATATTTAGGTTAAAACTTTTTTTTTGTTAACAATTCCATCCCACCCCCTTTCTTTCTTTTTTTTTTTTTTCTTGTAACCCTAAAAAATTCATATTTCTCTACCGCCTCCTTCTTTTTAATATCTCGCGATCTCAATACTTGTCCTTTCATTCTACATTTGCTTGTACTTACATCATAGTCATCTTTCATAATGGATTCAACACCTACATCTCCCAATAATCTGCATAATAATTCTCAACCTTCTATCCTTCATAAACATCAAAATTCAACATCTTCAATACATCTACTGCCAAAGGAACCTTCGACAACAACACCAATGACTCGTCAACGTGCTGCTTCTTCAAATACCGTTCAATCTTCGTCTTCTCAGGACTCTTTAACCGTCAAAAAACCTCGTAAACGCTTATCTAATGGTTTCATGCTCCCTATCAGTTCAGGTCCCGGCAGCAATTCAATGAGAAGATCAACAAGTTTACACCACTCCAAAAATAAATCAGTCAATGTCATGCCAATCAAATACACAGCTCCTTCAACGCCGGTTTCAAATTCTTCTTTTTCTAAACAAGTAGACGCTGTTCCTTTACTGCATTCTAAATCAAGCTCATTAGGAAGTACTTCAAGCACCAGTACTGCTAATTCAAGTTCAACATTAATTGAATCATCCAATTCAATCTCTAATTCGTCACATATTGCATCTCCAACTACTTCCACCGCTGTCGAAGATTCTACTCAAACACAAAGTCCAACGCCTTCAGCTGTTACAATAGAATTCTATTTTTCACAACTGGCGTTTAAGGAAAGGCGGGTAGTTGAATTACGTGATGAAATCAAACGAATGACGGAACAATTAAAACGCGCTGAAGAAGATTTTGATGAATTCAGGAAAAATATTCCTCCTCAATTAGTAAAAAGTCTTGTTCCATCTGCTCCACCATATCTGGCCTCTAATGAAAAATCAGCTAGTTCTGGAACCTCTCGTCGATTATCGCATATTCATTCTCCATTTACTTTGATGGATAGTGTTGTTAAATCCGTAGATTCATCAACAAAATCATCATTATTTGACCCGTTAAAATCTTCTCCAACTCCTTCAACAACATCAACTTCTACTCCTCGGAAACAAACTCAAAAACATAAATTCTTTTCTTCACAATCATCAACAAATTCGTCTCGTCATTCGAATTCATTAAGTGAATCAAGTACATCATCAATCGAACTTGATCCCGTCACTTCAACGAATATTCGACAGCATAAAAATTATAGTACTACGAATGGTGGTGGTGCTGAGGATGAGGATGATGATATTTATAATAAAGGTAAACGGATCGTGGAAGAAATTGGTACACAGTTTTGGTCATTTTATGAGGATCTCAAAAATGTTGCAGTAGGTGACGAAGCTCGTGAATCCCTTTCTAACACTGCTACTATTACCTACAACGACAATCAAACTTATACATCTGAACTTAAAATTCGTAAGAGAGCACAACCAATTACCATTAATGAATCAGCAGAACCAGATACCACTGTTCCTCAATCACCTGTAATGGTTAATGGTGCTTCATCACATGGACTCTCTACTGGCTTGCAAAGAAGAAGGTCATTATCAACAAGATCAACTGGTTTAGAACCAAGGTCAAGAGCTTCAAGTTTATCAGCTAATCCTTTGAAAACTGTGCCCGAATCATCTCCAAATAGTTATTTTGTGGTATAATTAGTTTGTTCTTGGTTTTGCTATTATTATTATTTTCTTGTTTGAACATTAAGTAGATCGGATAGAATCAAAAGAAAGAAAAAAAAGAGAGAGATACTTCTATATATTTGCTTTTATTATTATTATTATTTCTTTACTTTATGGACTATTGCGTGTGTATACATATATTTGGGTTAACATTTATAAATTATCTTATTTATTTATTTTTTTCCTGTATTTTTTTTTTTTTATCTTTATTTTGCGATGGTGTTTATGGTTGAAGATATTATTTCCTGTAACAGAAAAAAATGAAAATTGTGTGCACAAATAACCAAATTAGTGTTTATATGCCCTTCCCCTGAAGAAGGAAAAGAAAAATGAAAATTTATTTTTCTGGTCCCAAAAGAAAAAAACTCTTCGCCGTTGGATTACTACTAATACTACAACTATAACTACCCGTATTGAATAATACATTCTTTCATGATCATAAAATCTTTTCTTTTTTGACCGAAGAAAAAAGGAAGGTGTGTCTGTAGTATTTTCCCAAAAATATTTTATTTTTCTATATATTTAGTTCCTGATTTGATAGTAGTGGGTAATCACGATTAGTTCAAAATTTCAATATCCAAAATTTTTAGTATTAAGACAGTTGTGAAGAGGAACAGACTGTTTTGTTCGATACTCGGTTTACGTACATTATCATCGACTGGTACCAGCAGCAAAATGAGTTTGTTTCATCCGGCAATTTCTAGTGAGAAGACTTCGTCAACCTCGAAAGGTAAAACGGTGGTTATGTTAGTGAACCATACGACAGCTGATTTGTCGCGCCCTTCAATACTTGTTCAAACACTTAATGGGAGGAGATATCTTTTTGGATCAGTTACGGAAGGATCACAACGGTTGATGACACAATCAAAGTTGAGGATAAGTAAACTTGAAACGATTTTTTTGACAGGAAGGTTGGATTGGGATGGAGTTAGTGGGCTGCCTGGATTATTGTTGACTGCAGGGGATCAAGGGGTTAAGGAAGTGGAAGTAGTGTCAGGGAATAGGTGGGTTAGTTGGGTTTGTGCTACTTGGAGATGGTTTATGTTTAGGCAGAATGTGGGATTGAAGGTTACGGACTTAAGGGAAGAGGAGGAAAATGGTGAAACGTGGGAAAATGATTGGTTTGGTGTTAAATGTGTAAAAATAAGACCTAACAATGATTTGAATGATGGTGATGCAGGATCAGTGGATGGTGAAAATTTTGTTAAGAATTTGGTTAGTTCATTGTTCTCAACAACGAAACCGAGCTTAATAGCAGATTTGACACGCAAGTTACCAAATATTGGGGATAAGAAAGATTTGTCGTCCAGCAACTATATTGTCCAGCTAAAACCTACGCGTGGCAAATTCAATGTAGAAAGAGCTAACGCATTAGGCGTCCCTGATGGTCGTTCTCGAGGAAGTTTGATGAAAAATGGATCGATTACTCTGGAAAATGGAAATGTTGTTACTATGAACCAAGTAGTCGATCCGCCTATTAATGGACCTCGATTTCTTGTCCTTGATTGTCCCACCAATGACTACATTGAAAACATAGTATCGTCCGATTGGTGTCAGTCGGTAAAAACTGAAAATTCTCGTCCTACAAAACGTCAACGTACAGTAGCCTCGGAACCCAATATTGATGATCCAATGAAACAGTTACCTAATGTAGTATTTCATTTACTAGGGAAATCAGTTGATCCATTCAAAGGTCCATACTATGATTGGATGGTGTCGCTGAAGGATAAATTTGGTGATAACTGTCTACATTTTGTAGCTCATCCAGATTATGCACCAAATGGTATTACTTTTGAAGGTGCTGCTTTACTAAATGTTAAACTTCGTTATCTTTATCCGGAGAATTTTAGTGTCCTACATACGTCCGAGCCAAACAAAAAATTCCCTGCAGAATTGGAAGCTTTGAATATTCATCCATTTTATGGTGGTAATGTAATATCTCTAGAACCCAAGGTAGCATTTGACTATTCAAACGCTCGCTGGCGTGGGGAAGTAGATTGGGATCGTATAGAAACTCAAGTTTTGGACCCTTTAAAACAAAACTACATTGATTCAGAATTAGGACTTCCAACGCCCATATCAAAAACTAGTGATAATAGTGAAATGTCAATTCCATCACATTTACAGGACGTTGAAGTAATTACCATTGGTACTGGAAGTGCGATTCCTGCTAAATATCGTAACGTAATTTCGACTCTTGTTCGTGTACGTCCCGGACGTGCAAAAAGTATCTTATTTGACTGTGGTGAAGGCACCTTTGGTAACCTTTTGCGTCTCTACGGACCTACTAAAACTCGTCAACTCCTATCCGAGCTCCGAATTGTATACATATCTCATCTTCATGCTGATCACCATCTTGGAATTGTCACCTTCCTCAAATCATGGTTAAAAACGGTCCCCGAAACAAGCGGTTCTCTCTACGTAATGGGACCTTGGAAATATTATAGCTTTTTGTCTGAATGGTACCAATTAGATGATGGGTTAGATTTGAGCAGAATTAAATTTGTTGATAATGAATCATTTATGTTTGGAAATTCATTTCTTAAACCCAACATGATTTATGGGGCTACAGGAGAAGTTATTGGTTACAGCAAAAATTCATCGGGTATTAGTGAAGCAGAAAGAAAAGAAATTACTGGTATAGATTCTCATTTTCAAGATATGGTATCTGATGTTGGTCTTAAAGAAGTTATCACATGCAAAGCTAAACACTGTGATCTTGCTTACTGTTGTTCATTTACATTCCTTCTTCCTTCATCCCATCAATCAGGTTCTTTTAACAATACATTTAAAGTATCCTATTCCGGAGATACCAAACCAGCAAACATCTTTGCCTACAAAGTCGGATTCAAATCAGACCTTTTAATCCACGAAGCCACTCACGAAAACGGTCTCGAAAAAGAAGCTCTTAAAAAAAACCATTCCACCATTGGTCAAGCCTTATTAATTTCTCAAAAAATGAAAGCAAAATATACTATCCTTACCCATTTTTCTCAAAGATATCCTAAATTACCTGATATGTCTAGTACCATTACTAACTCTGATCAACAACAACAATCTTTCTCCAATCCTTCTTCTCCTCAAATTGGTCCCGTCGCATTAGCTTTTGATGGAATGTCAATGAACCTCGCCCACATTGGTCAACAAAAACTCCAATATGACCATTTAAAAATGATGTTTAATGAAGTTGCCAAAGAAGAAGAACATGATAATGAAGAAGAAGAAGGAGAAGAAATTCAAAATAATGAAAATCAAGGTAAACCAAAAAGAGGTAAAAAGAAAAATAAACGTGAAAAGGTTTAAGTTAAACGTTTTGACAAAATAATAATTTGAAAGTAATGTACGTTATGTAGAAATTAACAATTACTGCTGCATTTGATTATTTATTGGCGATTGTTGTAATATAGAATAATTGTGTAAATAAAATTTGAATGAAAAAAAAAAAAAAAAAAAAAAAAAAAAAAAAAAAAAAAAAAAAAAAAAAAAAAAAAAAA
>JAJMJJ010000027.1:36484-55377 GCA_030568955.1 Geotrichum siamense (nom. inval.) | reverse complement strand
TTAAAATGTAAAATTTATTTCTTTTCCAACACAATTTTGGTTCCTTTCTTCAAGAAAGTATGTCTGCTAGCAGTAGCAGGGGTTTCAGTTCCCAAAAGATAATCCCAATGTCTAAAGCTTGAAGCGTAGTTACCAACAAAGTAATGGTGATGGTCATCGTGATGATCAGCGCCGGCCCAAATGGGAAAGAAGTGTCTTAAAGACCAAGGGAAATCGTAACCTGAATGAGCATCAATAGCTTGGAAGAGTCTTAGAATGACCCAAGTAATGACAGTGATTAAATGAACGTTACCGAAATACCAAGCCCAAGCGACAGGAGAACCGACAGTTCCTAGACCAGTGACAGCTACTTCGACGGGATGAGCATATTCTGCAGTCATTCCAAAAGGAGCGGAATATTTGTGGTGTTGCTTGTGAATGTGTTTATAAAGAGGACCATAGTGAAGAGCACGATGGAACCAATAGTGCCATGTATCTTCGATTAAGAAGAAAACAGCGATTTGTGAAAGAAATTCCCAAGCAGTTGGGAATGAGTTCCATGTGTAATGAAGACCAACGAATTGGCAAATTGGATGAAATGCAAAGATGGGTAACGATTCAATGAATGCATGGGCCACTAGAACATCCTTAAGACAATGTGACTGGTCATCTTGTGAAAAAGATTTGTTCTGTTGAATCTTGTACTGTTGAAGAATCTGGAATCGATCAATGATATACCAAGGTAGTGATTTCCCAAAGTAGGTGAGTTCATGAATAACGAGAAACAGGAGGCCAGTAGCTAAGAAATCGTTGTTCATATACTCATAGTAGGACTTCCAGGCACCCTGAATAGTATCGATAACGACTGACATTGTTGACTGAATAAAGAGAGTGGTGTGTCAGAAAAAAAAAAGGAGTAGAAAAAAGTGGTGAGATAAAATAAAAAAAGGAGGAAAATAGAATAAATATAAACTAAAAAAAAGGGTAAACGATTTGCTCGGTTCCCTCCCAAAATAAATGAAAAATAAACGACGGGTTCTAAACGACGTGTTTTTTATGGCCCGGCTTTTCTCGACACGGGAAGATCTGATAACTTTTTCAGCCAATCAACGCGCAACAGAGGTTCAATTGTTACTACGCCATACAAATAGCATTGACGATGACGACGACGATCACACCATTTTCTCATTCAGCAGTCGTCGCATTTCTGTTTCAAGCTCGCCATTCCAAGCTTCGTTAAACTTCTTCACAACGTCTGCGCCTGTCATATCCCTCCTTTGTTCGGCTATCCGTTTGATCTCTCCTTGTTTCTTACCCATTCCATAAATCTTTCGTCCCATGCGAATCAGCGCATTCTTAACCGCATTCTCATCAAGTTTAACCCCGTCTGTATCAACCATCCGTCGTAAAACTGCCACTCCAATCCATGGAGCCCGTGGGAATTTCAAAAACCCACTCTCAACTATTCTTCGCACAATCTTAGCGTTAAAGACATTATCCTTCTCCCACATTGGATATATCCTTGGAATTTCCTGAATTAGTTGATAAAAATCTTCTCGCTGATAATTCAGGTTACCAGTAACCATATCGCATACCCATCTTGTCAAATCACTATGCACAACAATCATTTGTTTCCCAGGTCGAAGATCTTTTGTTAGATCGCTACCAAGTCGTAAAAACTCCAGTATTTGACTCATTGGAATAACATCTCGTTTAGTTTCCTTGTCCATATTTTGGGGTTCATAAAGTTGTGGTGGTATAACTTCTAGCTCTCCATATTTGTATTGACGATATTGTCTAGGTGAAACTGGCGTTCTATTGTATCTCATCATGGCATTCACTAATCGATTAAACATACGAGAATCCACCCAATAAGGCATTGGTGTCAGTGTTTTTGGATCAAAAGTCCACTCATACTCTCGATATTTTCGTTCAGGTTTTACATCTGTACGAAATATAGATCCTAACGTATTAATAGTTTCTTCTTCCTTCACTTTTTCTTCTTTCAGCTCACTGTTCTCTTCTTTCTTTTCAATCTCAAGTTCTTTACCCACAGTCTTTTTGCTAGAATCCAAACTAAGAACACTAGCCCATGTCATTTTCAATGCTTTTTTAACATCTCCATTTCTAATTAATCCTAATATCCATAATTTCCAAATATTTTCATTTATTCTCCCCAAGTTATCTAATCGTTCACACATCCTAACCAATCTTGTAAAATCTCGTGCTGTAGCAAGACCTTCTAGGTACATCACCATAAATTCTGTGTTGCTAAAGATAGATTCTTGTTCAACTATCTGATGAATATTAGCAAAGTTGTCTTTGGTTAACAGTTTGAATGTATGGGCATAGGACTTGATGTTAGTTGACGGTGTAGGAGTAGAAACCGAGGCAGATAATTCATTCATTTCATTGCTTAGTTTCTCTAATAAATGTTGACATTCATTTAGATCCTTGGTTTTCAATATGAATCTATTCAACACTGTTGGATACGTTTGCATATCCTTAATAATTTCCTCTCTCAACACGACATGTAACCCTTTAATCACTATCAACTCCCAAAACTTCTCTATATCTATTTTCTCCATCCCTTTGACCAACCTCACCATTCTTTCCATCCCATCCTTTTTCACTTTTTGATCTTGTTTATTCAATGCATCCATTACCATTACCAACTCTGTCATCCCCACATTCTCCCTCTTCCTCACCACCTCTCTATACAAATCCTTCGTCATCATCTTAAATTGCAACCCTTTAATCCAATACCATTTCTCCTTTTTGGCACAAAGTCCACCATTAACCAACAACAACCACAAGATCTGTGACCGCTGTGTCTTACTCAATCGTTTATATTTAACAAGCACATTGCATACTGCAACTATCTCTGATTCCTTATCTCTAGAACTTAGAACTTTATTAAGAATATTAATCGCTTCTGGTAGAAACTGTTGCTGTCTTTTCTCATCCAATTTAAGAATCAGATCAAGTGCTTTACTAGTATCCCCCGTACCTGGAGAATTCACTGTAGCAGCAACACTACTGAATCGAACTTGATTCAAATGTCGTATTAGCGGTCGAGCTGAATTACACCATCGTATTAACATTCTTAAATTCCAAAAAAAAAATCAAATGGTATTTAATTGTTGATCGAAAGGATTTGTCCTCCTCTTCTATCTCTAGTTTTTTATTTTTATTATTGTCAAATTTTTCATTTGGTACAATTATTATTGGTTCCATATATAGATATATATATTTTTTTGTTCCTTTTTCTATCTTCTCCCAATAAACCTATGTATCAAGTCCTAATTCCCAGCTTTTATCCATTTTTTTAAAAATAATATCAAAAATAAAATATAAAACTTCTATACATATATAATCAACTAAACATAAAATCTATTCTTTTTTTTTTCCTTTTAAATATAATTATTTAGGCATGTTCTGCTTCTTCTTGCTCATCATAATCCTGTTGGGCTAACAGCCGAACCTGATCTTCACTTCCTCTCAACGAATACGATAATGTCGATAATAATCTACCTCTAGCACTCGACTCATTCAAAAACTCATCTGCTGAAGTAGTGATATCAGTATCCAATGAATTCAACAATAACCATACGTCTTTCCTCGTTAAAAGTCCTCTCAATTCTCCTTTTTCTGTAAATAAAATAAATCTAAGCCCAAGTTTAGAAAACATCGAAGCAGCTAATTGAAGACTACTGGACCAGGAAAGGGTCATTGGATCAAGTTCAGCCCATTCACTAAGATCAACAGATGTTCCTGAACTATTTTCAAATTCAAATACTGAAATTGTATCACTAGGAACTTGTTTGTTTGTGAATGTCGAGGACATAGGTGTAGTTGTGTTAACATAGCCAAACGTACAGGGTGTATCATCAGGTAATTCAAATTGGGATGCAAGACACGATTGTAGTTCACTGAGAGTAATATAGCCAATAAGCGTCATATCACTGAGGGACTTCACAATAGGAAATCCCCGAGATGGTGTGGTTTTTACAATATTAGCCAGAGTTCCCAATGTAGCTCCAGTTGCAGGAATTAATGTTAAATCCTCAACTTTTGTCATAATAGATTCCACGGCCACATCAGGAATTGGTTGATCATCATGATTATCCAAAAAAGGATATTCCTTAAATTGAATCCATGATTCATATATTCCTTTCCTGTTAAACGAATCTGACACCCATTTTGATATCATTACCCCAATCATAATAGGAATAACATAATTAAGAGCTCCCGTAAGTTCAAACATGATTACAACTGTGGAAACTGTTAAATGAGTAACTCCACATAGTGCTGATGCTGCACCTACCAATGCATAGACACCAGGCGTGATACAAACTCCATCAGGTGGACATGACTGAAACATAATAAATTTAGGGTGTCTAATCTGCCACGTCTGAAGTAATACACCTACAGCTCTTCCCATGAAGGCGCCATTTACCATTGAAGGCATAATGAGCCCTGCAGGAATATTCGTACCAAAAGTATAAGCTGTTAACAAAAACCCAAGTAAACATGACATTAACAACAATGCTACTGTAGAAAACCATACATCATTATCACACATATTTCCAATAGTACTCTCCGTACACTCTTGAAATAGATGAGCCAATGACAAGGCATTGGGTATTCTAGTGTAAATATTAGGAAATGTCAAAATTCCTGTAACAATAGCGACAAGAAATACTTCAAATACTGGACGTCGTGACATCAATTGACTTCTGCGTCTCCATTTTGCAAAATATATGTTTAACTGTGTAAATAATGCCCCGTAAAGCCCACCAAATATCCCAATTATTGCAAATGGAACTAATTCAAACCTATGCCAAACTCGATCATAAACAACCTGGAACAACACTAAATGCCCCGTTCGAAATGGATTTATAAAAGATAAGGTTACTCCTGCTATCATAGCTGCTACAAAAGAATTCCATAACGGTTTTTCAGGAAAATAATATGACAGTTCTTCAAGAGAGAATAATACGCCACCAATAGGTGACCCAAAAGCTACTGATATTCCGGCCGACGAAGCTGCTGTTAAGACTTCACGTTTAATAGCCTCGTTGCGGTAAATTTGAGGGAACAAAACCATACTTACACTTGCACAACAACAGGCAGCATGAACTAATGGCCCTTCTTTCCCAATCCATAATCCTGCAGCAACAACCAATATCAATCCCAATGACTTAATAATCAATGTATTGAATCCCAAAAATCCTTTCATCACAAATCCTGACAAAATTGTTTTAATTTCAGGAATACCCGAAAACCTGGAATGAGGTGCATAAAATAACACCAATACACAAGCAGCCACTGCAAATAAAACTGTAAAAGAAATATAAAACATGTACGACAACAAATATCCCACCGGTCCTGACTGAGTTAATCCAAATGAAACTTCCCACGATTCCCATTTCGGACACTTGTCATTTTTAATATCTATGCCAGAGCAACAAAATTCCCTTGTCAAATAAAATGCATCGGTACAATGACCAAATTTAATATCACCTAACCATCTTGAAACAATATCGATGAATGCTGCCACAAATGCAACAGAAACCCCAGTAATTATTAACACAATCCACACATGCGATACTTCCAACACCCATAAAAATTTCCCATAAAATCCAGGTTGTTGATGCATTTTTTCTTTTCTCGCTCGATCATTAGCATATTCTCGTTGCCAATCAATAGCTGACATGTCCTCATACTCAATATCTTTATCCAATTGTGACTGATGATATGAAAAATCCTCTTCCTCCTCCTGCTGTACACCGAAATTTAGAAACCCCACATTCGCAGCACTTAAATTAATATTTGAAAGCACAGTAGAAAGGGACGTCTTAACTGAATTCATAGTCGTTGTTTTTCCCTTTTGGTTCCTATCATTTAATTGCAACTTGTCACCATCCTCTGAATCCAAATCATCTATATCGAATCCATCCTCATGATCTATTAGCCGAACTCCCAATGGATTTTGTTGATCACCATCACCTGAACTACCGCTTGACTCAGCTATTGCCATAATTCAAGAATGGCAGAAATGCAAAGTATATATGAATCACTTGTGTACTATTAAAGAATATGACAGTGTGATAATTTCTGTATCAATAGCAGTTGTTGTTGCGCGACAGGAAATGCGTTCTGAAGGGAAAGGGCAAAAATATTTCATTTCATTTTGTAGCACGTGACAATAGTATACGTTATGACTTGGAAAATAAATTTTGAACCTATGTCTTATTTGCTAAATAGGACTTTTGTGATGAAAACAAAAAAAAAATCATATTCCCAACCAACAACGTTGGAAAATGGATGAAAACACAAAAAAAAGGTGTACCTAAGATCAATAGCAAGAAAAACGGGAACTGTTTCTAGCAGGGGTCTAATTCTATTGATTCCTTTAATAAATTCTTTACCATAATCTACATTACACGTAAGTGAGGTCCATTCACAGCTGTATACCTTGCTGTACTGAAATAGATATTACAACGGTCTTTCACATATACAGCATACCATTTATTTCAAATATACTATATTTGACTCATCTAGTTACTACCCAGGTACCCAGATCGCGGGGCACATCCCACATTTTTAGATTATTTAAATTTTTTTATATATTTCTTTTTCCTCACACCAATCGCAACCGTTCTTTTTCTACCACCGCATATATCTCTATTCCTGTTTGCATACCATCATTATGGAAAGACCAAAGGTACGTTATAATTGTTTGTACAGTTTCAAAAATCTGGACGCTTAGCTAACAGACAGTATCTTTCCCTGTTTCTTCCGTTAGCGACGACGATCTACAGAATTGAAGAATTCATCTCTCCAAAAGGATTCTGATACAGAAGGAAAATTCTGTCAACTGGATTATCAATCTAACATGGTCATTATGAAATCATCAAATAACTTTGCTCTTAACCCTAAAACCGTTCTAGGGCCAACAATATCAGGAGATATTCATTTTGATGTAACAAACCCGAATCATCTGGAAGATACCTTTCAAGAAGCGAATAGGAGCAAGCATGTTGATGAAAAATTAGATTTCAACAATATTATAGAATCAAGATTTAACGACATTATTGCGTTGGAGAAAAAAAGACGAAATAAGAGTATTGAGACATTTTTACAAAAGAAAATGGATGTATTTACTACAAGATCAAATACTTTACAGCGTGAAGCTGCAAGAGAGTTATATCCATTAGCAGTCAACAATGCAGTATTAAGAAACAAGCTGGAAGAATTAAAGAAATCAATTGAAACACTGAAAATACAAACTCAAAATGAAAGACGATCTGAGAGAATTGCTGCTGCAAATGCTGCTAAACAAGCAAAGTTGGAGACAGAAAAGGAATCCACAAAACAGAACAAAACCAAACAAGTTAAATTAGAACAACAAACTAAACCTGTCGACATTGCTAAACCAAAGCCAACAAATAATTCGATTACTTCCCGTACAAAGAAATCAATACATCAACCACATTCCAACGAGAAACTTACGATAAAACTTTTCCGACGCTTCCCATCGGATAATAATCCAGGAAAAAAAGAATTTTTAGAGAAGACCTCCGCTAATTTGCTATCTCTCAAAGATATACGTAGTGTTGAAAGACTATACCAAACTACATATGATGGAATTTGGAGGGATATGGCTAAAAAAGAAGCATATAGATTGTATAGAATTGTTCATACTTCAGTCCAAGTCAAAAATGTCAATGCCAAAAAGATTAGTCTGGTAGTCGCTAGAGAAGCTCAACGGTGGCAACTCAAATCTAACAAGAGTATTAAGGAAATTCAAAATAGAGCTAGAAGAAGTATGCGTGAAATGTTGTTTTTTTGGAGAAAGCATGAACGTGAAGAGCGTGAAATTAAAAGGAAAGCAGAAAAAGAAGCGCAAGATAATGTTCGTAAAGAAGAAGAAGAACGAGAATCGCAACGACAAGCACGTAAACTCAATTTCCTTCTTTCGCAAACTGAACTTTATACTCATTTTATTGACAAAAAAATAGATTCCACATATGCTACAGTATCTGAAAAAACTATTGGAGTGTTAGATTTTGATCAAGTTGATGAAGTTGAATTGCATCAAGCAGCAATGGCAAATGCCAAAAAAGCTTTTGAAAAAAATCGACAACATGCCTTGACGTTTGATGGTGATTCCAAGCCTGAGTTGAAAAAAATTGATATTGATAGTGGTGAAATGAATTTCCAGAATCCTACTTCTCTTGAAGGAAAATTGATTCCCCAACCTAAACTTCTCACATGTACATTGAAGGAATACCAAATTAAAGGATTAAGTTGGTTGGCAAATTTATACGAGCAAGGCATCAACGGTATTCTTGCTGATGAAATGGGTTTAGGTAAAACTGTACAAAGTATATCAGTTATGGCTTACCTTGCGGAAACCCATAATATTTGGGGTCCATATTTAGTTGTTACTCCAGCTTCGACTTTACATAATTGGCAACAGGAAATTGCTAAATTTGTTCCTGAATTCAACGTTATTCCTTACTGGGGAAATGCCAAAGATAGGAAAGTTTTGAGAAAATTCTGGGATTATAAGAATGTTAAATATGGTAAAGATTCAAAATTACATATTCTTGTTACTTCTTACCAAATGGTTGTTGCAGATTCCCAGTACTTTCAAAAAATGAAATGGCAGTATATGATTCTGGATGAAGCTCAAGCCATCAAATCTTCTTCTTCAAGCCGTTGGAAATCACTTTTATCATTTCAATGTCGCAACCGTTTGTTACTTACTGGTACACCAATCCAAAATTCTATGCAAGAATTGTGGGCATTACTACATTTTATCATGCCTTCTCTATTTGATTCGCATGATGAGTTTAGTGACTGGTTTTCCAAAGATATTGAAAGTCACGCACAGAGTAACACTCAACTAAATGAACAACAGCTTACTCGGTTACATATGATTCTCAAACCTTTTATGCTTCGTCGTCTCAAAAAGCATGTACAATCAGAGCTTGGTGATAAAATTGAGGAAGACATATATTGCGAACTTACAACTCGCCAACGCATTCTTTACCAAACCCTTCGTTCACAAATAAGCCTCATAGATATTATTGAAAAGGTGACATCAGGTTCTGACGAAGGTACTGAAAGTTTAATGAACCTTGTTATGCAATTTAGAAAAGTTTGTAACCATCCTGACTTATTTGAAAGATCTGACGTTACTTCTGCTCTAAATTTGTCAAATTGGGGGTCGGCTTTTGGTCCTGTACGAGATGGTAATTTTATCGATCTTAATTATACGGCTAAAAATTTAATATCATATACCGTACCGAAATTAATATATCGAAAAGGTGGAGTCTTAGATGTACCAAACGACAGATCTCCAGCTGGATTTAGATCGAAATATTTGTATAATATGTTAAATATTTGGAATCCTGAGAATACGATGAAGAACAAAGCTTTCACTTGGAGCAGGTTGATTAATACGAGTCTTTCTGAGGTATTTTATGCCGGGCGCTATGGTCTATTTGAACGTGCCGTTCAACAGTTTACTTATGCTGACCAGAATTCTTCCATTATACACACTTATGTTTATGACAAGAATGATGAAAATGAATACAACTATGTTCCATTATCCAAGTTATTGCTAATTAGTGAACAAAATTCTGTTCAAGCAAAATCCAAATCTACGGCCACCAGTCTGCTTGACAAGTTGTTGAATATTGGTGATGATACTCTTGATTCTGGTATTTACAACTATATAGATCCTGCTTTTTCTGAGTCAGTTCTTTGTCCCCCTATTTCATTTGAAGGCTCTGATCGAAGCATTATCCTTGATCAGGAGCAATCTCTTTTTAATTCTAATGTTTCGCGGGCAATATTACCCATGACATTTAATCAAGAATGGTTTTTCATTCAAAATCATATCCCTATAACCCAAATACCTGCATCTAATATGTTTCCATGGGCTCGCAATAAAAAAATGGGATTTAATAGTCTTCGTATGCCCTCCATGTCCAAGTTTGTAACAGACTCTGGCAAGTTAGCTAAACTCGATCAAATGCTTCCTATTCTCAAAGCCGAAGGTCATCGTATTCTCATATATTTTCAAATGACTAAGATGATGGACTTAATGGAGGAATACTTAACTTTTCGACAGTATAAATATTGTCGACTTGATGGGTCTTCCAAACTCTCTGATCGTCGTGACCTAGTTAATGATTGGCAAACCAAGCCTGAACTATTTATTTTCCTACTTTCAACAAGAGCAGGTGGATTAGGTATTAACTTGACTGCTGCAGATACTGTAATTTTTTATGATTCTGATTGGAATCCCACGATTGATAGCCAAGCAATGGATCGAGCTCATAGAATGGGCCAAACTAAACAAGTTACAGTATACCGTTTATTAGTCAAGGGTACAATTGAAGAACGCATGCGAGATCGTGCCAACCAAAAAATGCATGTTCAACAAGTTGTCATGGAAGGCTCTGGGTTCACTTCCACTTTTAAAAAATTACAAAAACCTGGACGTGAAGTTGCATATTGGCTTTTGGATGATGATGCCACTACCGATGCTGTAATCAAATATAAAGAACAAAAACAAGATACAGAAGAATCAAATACTAGAGTCGTAGGGAGCAACAAAAGGGGACGTACCAGCATGGGAGGAATTAAGACAAAATACAAACATTCAGGAATAGAGGAATTATATCAAGAGGGAGAAGGTAATTTTGACGAATCCTCACATGGTACTACACCTGTACAATCTGGTGCTGTCACTTCCAATAATTTATCATCCAATAAGAGAATGAAATTAACTGCTACGAAATAATTAATGAATAAATATTATAATTATTTTTTTATCTATATATTTGCACATAGATGTAGAACTCGTGTCTTTGAATGGGTAATTTTATGGAGTGCATTAATGAATGAAGATGAGTTTCTAAGTGTTTACTCCACATGTAAAAAATAAGATTTTTGATATCAATTACAGTTCGACAATATTACACATTAAATATATATTTTGTACATAGGATTGTATGTATGCTTTATAGGGTGTCATTAGTTTAAATATAGAAAAAGGGCATAGAAATATCCAACAGACTAATCGGGGTGAAGACATCTCCCAATCTGGGTTTCTCGGGCTTCTCTAATTTTCATTCTCCCAGCCCCACACAAGAAAGCCAGAATGGTATAATACACAACAATGTCAACCAAAAAGTCCAATATAATCAAAGTGTCTTCACAATCATCCAACACTCTACAATTGGAATTAGCTGCCTTAAAACAGCAGTACAAAACAGAAGCCACCTCCGCTACTTCAGTGGCTCAAAATGCCACAGGGGATAAAGTGTATCGCAAAGGAGCCAAGTCACTCAAAAATCGCAAGAATAAATTGGACAAGGTATGTTATTTACTGGAACTGGAGATATTTATGTAATGTAGCAATACAATTAGATATAAAACTAAGAGGTATTAACTAGTTACAGGAATTAGGATCACGTCCTGTCAAAGGTGACAAAGCAAGTCAAGGCAAAATCCATAAGGATCAACGTACTACGCGTGGTAAAGCTTCTCTTGACCATTCTTACACATCGCTTTTATCCAAAGCAGCACTTTATGATCAACTCAAAAGCGGATCAATCCCATCGACCATTCGTCCCGATGACGTCCTTCTCGACACCGGTCCTGTCATGGTTGAAGTTGTCGATGAATTCGGCCGTACTCGACTGGTGCCCCAAAGCACAACATATCAACAGAGCAAAGGCGAGGCACCTTCACAATTAATATATGGAGATTATATTCCTTCCAATGGATTTAAAATTGATGAAGAAGCAGCACAGAAAATTAGGGATTTTAAACAAGATGCAAGTAATGATGTTCATTTTGATCCTAGCTGGGAACTGAGGAATAAAGGAACTGGGTTCTATAAATTTGAGACTAAAGATAGTAAGATTCGGACTGATCAACAAGATTCACTTAATAATATACACGCTGAAACTCTGTCACACATCCAAAGAATCAATCCCACGGCCCCTTCAAATGTCAATATAGAACAAGAAAAAGATCAAAAAGAAGAAGATCCATTGATAGTTGGTTTAAAAAAAGAGAATAAGAACAAGGAAGAAGGAAAAACATATGAAAGAATGGTTAACGAAAGGAGAAAGTTGGTACAGAAAATTCGGGAGAATCAGTTAAACAATATGAAAAAGTTTGTGAGAGGAGATGATCTTTGATATAGGCTCTCTATTTAATTAATTTATTAATTTATTTGCATATATAATACGAATGAGATGAAAAATATTATACAGTACATGTGTGAACTAATAAACATAACTACCTATATGGTAATCATATTCTTTTCGACAAATTACTAATAATAATAATAATAATAATAATAATAATAATAATAATAATAATAATAATAATAATAATAATAATAATAATAATAATAATAATAATAATAATAAATCAGACTAAAGTCCTATATAAAACCACATATGTATGTAGAGGAATCATTTTGGTTTTGAAGGTTGGGATCAGAAGTTAACATACATACCTAGTTACTTAGGTACATAGCAACTAAACCAAGTAACATTAGTAAGAGAGTTTATTTGCCCAAAAAATACGTGACTGTTAATTCCATTGTTGTTTGATTTATAAACATGTGAAATTTGAAAGAAAATATGTGTTTAAAGTATAAACATTTTAACAGAATAAAGGCACGCAAAGATACCCTGCTGTATGATGTAGTGGTATTACGCTCATGTTTCAACTTCCAATTGCTGGTCTGTCTGGATGTGCCAACTTTTAGTCCCGTGCAGAGAGCACATTTATTTTCTGTCCAAATTCCATACATTCTATTACAGCGCCATCCTTACTATATAAAAGAAAAGATCATAATTTAGAGATGAGAGTTGATTTGCGATTGGACCAATCACATCTTAATTAGGAAATATTTTATGCACAAATTTCCCAAAGTAGATTAATACAATCATTACATAACCAGTAACAGATACGTGTATTTACGTAATAAAATACATTTAATGACTAATCTTTTGATTGTTCATTTTTTTGACATTTTTCTTTTCTTGTCCAAATTCGTGCTCTTTTTCTCTTCTCTTTTTCTTCAGAACTCAGAAGAAAAATACTCATCGTATCATTTCCTCTGCCTGTCTTTAAACAATATTCTTTGTTTGATTTGATACGCGGTCCTTC
This sequence comes from Geotrichum siamense (nom. inval.), assembly GCA_030568955.1. Taxonomy (NCBI): domain Eukaryota; kingdom Fungi; phylum Ascomycota; class Dipodascomycetes; order Dipodascales; family Dipodascaceae; genus Geotrichum; species Geotrichum siamense (nom. inval.). Next base: position 42,183 of record JAJMJJ010000027.1, on the reverse strand, counting down.
TTAATTTGTTATTTTTTTTTTCTTTTGATATCACTCGTCTACCTTTTGATACCGCCGCTTGTTCGTGATAGTAGTTACTACTTAATACACACCTTACCCAAGAACCTTTCGTGACAGGATTCGAAGATTTAAATTAATTTGTTCTTGTCTGTGCTTTTATCGAAAATAGAAAATGTCCAACCAAGAACATTGGGCAAATCACGCTCCCCAGGATTCTGCGGATATTCGCCTTCAACAACAACAGCAACAACAACAACAACCATTTATGTACGTTATCACCATTATTTTATTTATCTATGTCATCTTGGACTGCTGCTAACTTGATTACTCAATAGACAACAAATGGGTCACACAGTTTTACCACCTCCGTCAGCATTAGGTAGCAACCCAAGTAAGTTCTATCAACAAACCTTTCATTATTAATCGTTTATACTAACTATTCGAAAAAGATGGAGGTGATGGTCAATACTATTCTTCCCTTCCGTCCATATCTGGATATCCTAGTTTGAACAACTCTTATCAACCGATGCAAGGTCTTCCTCCGGTGCAATCGGCAACAGCTACTGGCCCTTCTCACATAGTGGTAAGTTTTATTCTTTCGGAGTATCATTTTTTGCTTATAGCACCGAGCTCAAACTGACCATTCTTTATTGTTTAAGGTACCTACTCCTTCTTCTGTAGGACCTATGAACCAAATGCCAACACATCCTAGTGGCTTCCTTCATCAAGCCCAGGCACCGATCCAGAAATTTGACGCAAGCCAACAGTTGTCCGGATATCGTCCTTTGAATGTAAACGATGCTCTGGCTTATTTGAACCAAGTCAAGGCACAATTTCAATCACAACCGGATGTCTACAATCTCTTCCTGGACATAATGAAGGATTTCAAGAGCCACAAGTAAGTATTTTCTTGTCTTGCATGAACTTACCCCTACCCTACTAACAATTTGTTACCTGCAGCATTGATACTCCTGGTGTAATTAATCGGGTTTCTTCCTTGTTCAAAGGTCACAATAACCTTATTCAAGGGTTTAATACATTTTTGCCTCATGGCTACAGAATTGTGTGTTCGAATGATCCCTCGGATCCCAATCCTATCCGAGTCACGACACCGAGCGGAACAACTTCTCGGCCTGATGGTGAACCTACGATCCCTTACGATTCTCAATGGCAACAGCAGTCTCAACAAGCTCAGCAACAACCTCAACAGTTACAGCAGCAGATTTCAAATGATCAATATTCTCAATATATCGGTAGTTATGGTGCTTCTGTTGTACCGCAACCTGCCGATGGAAGAAATCACATAGCTGGCAGTTCCATGTCACAACTTCACGCTGCTGCTAATGACTCCAGAATTTCATCTTCTCAAGATTCAAGACGTCCCGGTGATCCTGTCGAGTTTAATCAAGCTATAACATATGTTAACAAAATTAAGGTCAGATTTTCTCATCAACCTGACATTTACAAGAGTTTTTTGGAAATTTTACAAACTTATCAACGGGAACAACTAAGAATTACTGAAGTTTATGCCCAAGTAACAACTCTTTTTCATGATGCTCCTGACCTTTTAGATGATTTTAAGCAGTTTTTGCCCGACATGGCACAGCAGCAACAACAAAGAACTATGGACATGATTTCTAACGACAATGTTAGACTACCTCCAGTCGGAAACTTCGCTTCTGGAATTCAAAATAATTCACAGGAAAACAATTTACCTGTATCCGCACAGAATAATTCTGGTCCTTTAGGTACCCCACCAGTTACAAGTGGTCGATCTAAGAAGAGAAACATTCCACAAAGCATTGACTCTAGTAGCTATAATGGTTCTTATGACAACAATAGTAACATTGCTGTTTCGAGCATTCGTGGTGGTCCAATGAAGAAGACTAAGACTAATGGAACTTCAAATTCGTCTAATGATACTTCAAAACTTGCCGGGAATTTGTCAGAGGAAATTTCATTTTTTGACAAGGCTAAAAAGTTTATTGGTAATAAGCAAACGCACAATGAATTTTTGAAACTCTTAAATTTATTCTCTCAACGAATTATCGATAAAGATATTTTAGTTGATAGAGTTAATGGATTCTTGGGCGGTAGCGACGAACTTATGACTTGGTTTAAAGCATTTGTAAAATATGACGGGAAACCATTGCACATTGAAAATATCACTTATAAAAAGCACTTACTTGAACTAGGTCGTTGTCGGTCCTATGGTAAATCTTACCGACTTATTCCTAAATCTGAGACCTATATGCCAAGTTCTGGTAGAGATGACATATCCTGGGAAATTCTTAATGATGAATGGGTTGGCCATCCTACTTGGGCATCTGAGGAAGCCGGCTTTGTTGCACATAGAAAAAATCAGTACGAAGAAATTATGCACCGATGTGAAGAAGAACGACACGAATATGATTACTACATGGAAGGTAACGTTCGTTCTATCCAGACTCTTGAGACACTTAATAGCAAAATTCAAAATATGACACAAGAAGAAAAGAACAATTTCAAGCTACCACCCAATCTTGGACATACATCTACTATTTATGCCAAAGTGCTGAAGAAGATTTACGGTGAAAATAGATACCATGAAGTTGTTAATGCTTTAATGGATTGCCCCGCTGTTTCAGTTCCTATTGTTTTGGACCGAATGAAGCAGAAAGACGAAGAATGGAGGAAAGCTCAAAGAGAATGGAACAAAGTTTGGCGTGACACTGAACAAAAGGTTTTTTATAAGTCTTTAGATCATCGTGGGTTAACATTCAAACAAACTGACAAGAAGTACTTGACTACACGTCAACTTGTTTCTGAAATCATATTAGTCAAGACCGAACAAACCAACAAACGTCACAACCCTCTGACACCTAAGCCAAAAGATCAAATTGTATATCATGTGAAGGACAATAGCATTTTAGCTAACCTGTACAAACTTGTTCTTTCATTTATTGAACATTCTAATACTTATTCCAATAATGATAGAGAGCGGATGGAACCATTTTTTAGATCGTTTTTGGTTTTGTTTTTCTCTCTACCGGAAGATGTGTTAGCCGCGCCAAAAGAACGGAGTGAAAAAGACCGAGGAAAGTCCGATGACACGGCTGAAACTCCCGACAATTCAAGTTTAGCGAACGGTACCAATAGCAACGGCAAGAGGTCCAGAGAAGGGACTTCAGATTATCTTAAAGATTTACTCAAAAAGTCGAGACATGCTCGATTGGAGAAGTTCAAAGATGATGAGTCTCATGAAGAGGAGAAGATGAAAGACGAGGAAGCACTTGAAGAAATTGAAAAAGCAGGTGAACTTTGGCTGAAGCATGTGAACGCTAAAAGCACAAGTGCCTTATTTGAACAACGTGAACGTCACATTTACAATCTCTTTGCAAATTCAACTGTATATGTGTTTTTCAGATTGATTAATATTCTTTATGAGCGTTTGGAAGAGGTCAAGTCTTTTGAAGAAGTTGTATCCCAGGAGATTGCAGCCGGCAGACATGTTCAATTTGCTATTGATCTTGAACTATATGATAAGCGATTGGAAGAAATGGGACTTGAATTCAATAAAGATGATTGCTACGGGCAACTTCTGAACCTAATAGAGAAGTTGATAGAAGGTGATTTAGAACATCAATGGTATGAAGAAAGTGTTAGACAAGCTTACCGAAACCGGGCATACAAACTTTATACTGTTGATAAAGTCTTACAATCAATTGTTAAGCATATTCATATGATAGTTTCAGATGCCAAATCTTCGGATGTTCTTGTTCTTTTTGAACAAGATAGACTCAAGGACATTTCCAACGTCAAAGAGCAAATTTTGTACAGAATGAGAGTTGTGTCTGTCTTGGGTTCAGATGAAAATCTATTCCGTATCGAGTGGGATAACGAGAAGAAACGTGCACTTATTCAATTCTTGGGTCATGATGATGTTACTCTTAAACAGACCAAGACTGAAGAAGAGAAGTGGAATTATTATTTGACTTCATACTTAATGTCTAGCCCTACCGAAGGTCTCCCATCAGACAAAGTCCAGTTACCATTTATGCACCGCAATATCTCTGATGACACAGAAAGTGACGATATTTTCGGTGTCATTGAGCAAGGCATTACAGCTAAGGTTTGTAACACTACGTATAAACTTTTCTTTGAGGCTAAATCAGAAGATTTTTTCTGTCGCAAAACATTTGCTACACCTGAGGAATCATCAAACTCAATCAGTGAACATCAAATTGAAAAGTTTAAAGATTTTATGGACGGTGAAGAAGGATGGAAAAATGATCTTAGTGCTAAGGAGTGTTTCAATGCTCAAGGAAAGTTTGATGCTTGGAAAAATGAAGGACCAGACAGCTTGAATACTTGGGTTGATAAGAGCCCGGTTGTTGAAGCAACTGAAATGGAAGTAGACGTTCCTGATGAGAATTTGGAAGGTAAATCAGAGGATAAAGAGGTAAACCCTGCTGATGAAGTGGCCAAGTCTATCAAGGAAGAAGTTGAACCTGTTGATGAAAAGGCTAAGTTTTTCGAGGAAGCAATCAAACCTGTCGATGAAGAAGCTAAACTTATCGAGGAAGTAACCAAACCTGTCGAGGAAGTAGCCAAACCTGTCGATGAAGAAGCTAAACTTATCGAGGAAGTAGCCAAACATGTCGAGGAAGTAGCCAAACCTGTTGATGAAACAGCTAAACCCGTCGATGAAGTAGCTAAACCCGTCGATGAAGCCAACTCTGTCGAAGAAAACGCCAAATCTGTCGATGAAGTAGCTAAGCCTGTCGTTGAAGTAGCTAAGCCTGTCGTTGAAGAAGCTAAGCCTGTCGTTGAAGAAGCTAAGCCTGTCATTGAAGAAGCTAAGCCTGTCATTGAAGAAGCTAAGTCTGTCGTTGAAGAAGCTAAGCCTGTCGTTGAAGAAGCTAAGCCTGTCGTTGAAGAAGTTAAGACTGTCGTTGAAGAAGCTAAGACTGTCGTTGAAGAGGTTAAGCCTGTAGTTGAAGAAGCTACCCCTGTCGTTGATGAAGATAAGCCTGTAGTTGAAGAAGCTACCCCTGTCGTGGATGAAGCTAAGCCTGTAGTTGAAGAAGCTACGCCTGTTGTTGAAGAAGCTAAGCCTGTAGTTGAAGAAGCTAAGTCTGTCGTTGAAGAAGCTAAGACTGTCAAAGAAGCTAAGAATGTCAAAGAAGCTAAGCCTGTCGTTGACCAAGCTAAACCAGTCGATGAAAAAGCAACACACATTGAACCTTGATGTAAAAGGTATCTTTATTAACCTTTCATATATTTTGAACAAACTGTACCCATGATCATCTTTTTATTATTATTATTGAATTGAATATAGAAATCCCAATCCCCATGAGATATGTAATGTAACCCAACTTAGTTTTTTAGAGTGAAAAACTAAGAATTGATGAAAAATGCCTTTTCAACTTGTTTATTTTTATTTTATTTTTTTTTTTTACATTATCTTATAGCCTTAAAAAGTACACATCAAGATATATGTTGGAAGGTTTGGAAATATAATAAATTTTGTTTGTAAATCTTTTCAAATATTGTTATAAAAGCGTAGTACCTAACAGTTATGCACCTAAATCTACGAATATTCAACGAAGAAGAAAAAAAAAGCTTGTTCGTATACTTTTTTTTTTTTTTTTTTTTTTTCTTAATTGTCATTTTTCATAAGCACATTTCGTATGGCAAAGGACTCTCAGAAACACGCC